>JAANSN010000965.1:0-41453 GCA_036850665.1 Dicranocentrus wangi | reverse complement strand
AGGTTTGAGGATGGACGCAAATACGGAAACCAATTAACTAACAAGGTGTACAACGCGGCTCGTAGATTTTTTTAGAAAGCAATTTAATTTAGTATTAAATGCGGAAAAATAAAATTACTTCCTGATATTCGCAATTGCTTTTATTTAATATGGGTCAAATCTGAATTAAAGAAATGGCATTTCTTTCAAAAACAAATTGTGTACCTTTTACGAGCATTCTTTGGCTAAATAAATCTAAATTGTTATAGTGCATTCAACGTGATTTGATTTTGATAATTATAGAAAGGGCACTAGTTGTTATTGTAATAGCAAATCGATGCAGCTCCTTCTTACAAACTCTAAAAATGCCTTGCCTTTCATGCATGCACAATTACAAGTTGGGCTAATGGCTATCACAACCACCACGTGCCTATTTACCCTTTTGCACCGCCGCCACCACCGGTCCATTATAAATAGATGTTTACAAAGGCTACATTTTTATTTAGCTTGCTTGATACAGATTTAGCCCGGGGTCGTTTATCCATCCAACCAAACGCATCCGGAAATCTTGTCGAGAAGGAGCACCACCACCAATGTGGTATGGCATGGCATCACCACTACCACGTACACTATATATATATATCGCCCCGGCTAACCAAACCACCTTTTGCCTGAGTAAACCAATTTCCAAAGTGTGGAGGACGAATACCACCACAACTACTTTTCTTGTCTGCCACCCACACCAACCACCACCACCACCACGTATTTCCACCACACCACCCTTGTGATCAAAAGCTATCAAAGAAAGCCGTATAAAGATCCACCTTTAAAAAAAATCCTCACTAACTATTCCACCACCACACCATACCACGCTAAAAAGCAATGAACATTTTCGACCAGGGAATGAGATATAGAGGGAACGTTTTTGAGCCATGTGCAACTACTACACTCTCAAATGCACCAGGCAAAGCAGCTATAGATAGGTTTCGTGTGTAGCGTGTCTTTTGTGTTTGTCGAGTTAAACCGTGATTAACTGGTTCACGTTCTACATGCATTGCAGTCTACTCTACCCCTCTATATGATCTCTCTCTCTCTCTCGTTCTCTCTATATCCGAGATATCTCCGCGTAAAAAAGGGTATTTTTGTTTGACTACAAGCCATCAAGTTCTTGGTACGGTCAAGCTTCAACAACTTGAACAATATTGTAAAACGGGAGTGTAACGGCTTCTCACAGACATTTCTAAAGAATTGGATAGCTGCCATTCTCAGGGAAAATAGTCACCCAACCTATTGGATTCCATTATTGCAAAAGCATCTTTTTTTCAACAAAAAAAAGACGGAAAAAAAAAATCCGGAGAGAGAAAGCCCTCTAGGTATAGGAGAAAAAAAATACAGTTTTGCTCACTATGTAAACTTATACTACTTTGAAGCTCACACACAGAAGATATATATTTCACGGAGATGGGTATTAGAAACGGGAGGAAAAGGAACAATATAATAAGTTGATAAGTAAACCATCTCCAGCTTCATTCAGCTTCTCCGAAAAAAAGTGTATTACATGTTCCCTTCCTCGTCGTCTTGTTCGTTTCTCCTCTCTCTCTGATAATAAAATATATACTTCATTATTCAAGTAGGAAGGAGGAAAAAGAGATTTGGAGATATCCTATTCTATATTCCTATTCCTCCTCCTTTCACAATGAACAAGTTTGATATGATATTGTTTGCAAACATTTGCTTGCGATTCGCTTGTCCGTCTTAAAATACGTTGTATTCACCAGAATGAACATGAATTGGGAGTGGAGGCTTCTTTAAACTATCTTTTTTGCCTTTAAATAGCAGAGCAAGAGCAGCAGGAAAGTTGACTTGAAGATTTGAAACCCCTCTTCTTTCTGATATCCCATTCCATTGGAAGTTGAAATAAAGGGTAGAGATTTTGTTCATTAAACTGATAACGCCACGCCAGCAGCAGGAGGATCCTTCTTCCTTGCATGAAAGATGGAGCGAGTCAACAAAAACCCGTAAAAACAGGGATAAGAAGGGAACATCAGGTTTTTTGATGTGTGGCCAGCAAGCGTCTTTATCTCAATCTAATAATAATAATACCAAAAAGTGATAATGGACCAAGAGACCTGGCTAAATCCCTTGTTTGAACTTGTATATAAACAACCATGGTCATGAATAATACGTGGGGGATATATATATAGAGAGAGAGTGAGCAAGAGAAAATGTATGTATAGTTTTCTCTCTATTTCACATTGCATTGTGTCTTTCACTTTTTTTTTAGAAACTACTAACCATCAGAATATTTTTGACCGACCGTCTTATTACATTTTTCCTTCCTTGGCATGCCAGAAGAGCCAACAAAAAGCCAAAAAAAAAAATGTTAAGAAAGCGGGCGGTATAAGAAAAGAAGAAAGCACTAGCTTTCACGATCCTTTTTTTTTCTTCTTCATGCCTTCACAATGAATTATCATTTTTATAGAGGGCTACTCTTATACCAATCCCACATGAATTTTCTCTTCTCCTCTCAATTCATNAAAAGAAGAAAGCACTAGCTTTCACGATCCTTTTTTTTTCTTCTTCATGCCTTCACAATGAATTATCATTTTTATAGAGGGCTACTCTTATACCAATCCCACATGAATTTTCTCTTCTCCTCTCAATTCATTCATATTATTATCCTTCCATGCCACTAAGAAATGTTGTAAAACAAGGGAAGCAAGTGAGAGAGTGAGAGGCCAAAAGTATGTCTACATATTTTTACCGGCGTGTTCGGATGATATGGGTGGGTTGTAAGGGCATCTTCACTTTTGCTCGCCCTTCCACCACCAACATATTATAACACCACCACCACCACGACTACCACCACCACCGGTTCACTTTTTCTCTTGGCTTCCAGCCAGTACTCTGGTATCATGCATGAGAAATACATGTGTTTATTATGTAACTATTGACTCATCATTGTGAATAGTGTACAAGTAGTTGGTCGTCTACAACCACGGGCTACTTACTACTACCGCACTGTAATGGAGCTCATTTACAAACTTGGTAATCCTCTAATATCCCTGCAATTTACACTCCTTTTCTCTCTCATCTCCTGATATCCAATGTAATATGTGCGAGAAGGAGGATGGTGGTGGCGGTGGTAGTGGTGGCTTGCACAGTGTATAACATTTAGGTTTTTTTTCGAGTTAATAAAAGTCTTTTCACAACTCCTTTTTACTATGTACTTCCCGATGATGAGGCTAGTATAAACGTATAAAAAGGACTATGATGTAGGCAATATGCCACGGAAGAAAATAGCCTGATTGCTTGTTGTGAATGACTATTAAGGTTAGATTCGTTGGATGGTACAAAAGGTCGGTCGGCATTTTCTCCTCTGTATCCCATTACCCATAGTTTTTTTTACCTAATAGGAGGATAGAAATGGGATTGTGCCGAAGCGGCCCTTCCTTCGTCCTTCCTTCCTTCCCCGTGTTCCCTTCTTATGGAAAAAGTTCGTTTATCTAGCTCTCGCAAAATTAGTTTTGCCCCTGGCTTGGCTTAAAATCCGATTTGTTTCGTCCCCCAAAATGAGACACAGGGCAGAGCACATAGTGACGAGGATCGCGATGAGCCCGTGTAGTATACATTGTCTATCGTATATACGGGGAAAAGTGGTAATTGAGTTTACCACTTTGTTTTCCCTGTTATACACGGCACAAAAGATAAATAAAGTGAAAGACAGACGAGGAGAGGGCAAGGTTGAATTTGGGTATTTAAAGATGTAGCGTATGTATAAGCATCCTAGGTTTCGTTTGGTTTGTATGTCTTTGGTGCTAAAATAAATGTAGAAAATGCGGCTTAGAGTAAACAGCCTTGTCACTCGACTCGAACATTGGGACGAACGGAAGAGCTTTATGAAATTCCAGGTCGCTAAAGGCTTATATATAGCCATATATGCAGTCTTGGGAAATGCAGCTTAACGATTGTTGTTGAGGTAGTTAATGGAATGACAGGATTAGGCAACTACGACGAGGAAAAATGCTTTGAAGGAATAAATTAAAAGGGGGAAAAATGGCAAACTTGTATATTGGGCGAATGAACGTTTCTTTATTATTACTTGGATTCAAACGGGTACACGTGTTTCCGGATGGGAACTAAACGGCAGGCTCGATTTGTTTTTGTTTTTTCGTCGCGTCTTATTAAAAACTAAATCTTGCACCTTCGTTAGGTATTATACAAAAAGAAGAATCCCGTGCGTTAATGCTATTTGTGTAAAGGGTAGAAAAAAGCAATTAAAGGATATTGAGGGTAATTTTTAATTCTGGTTTTGCTCTACAATAAAACAGCGTGTTCCGTATGGCCTAGAAAATAATACTATATGTGTAACCGTGGGTGGCAGCTTTTTTGTTAGTGAAAAGTTCGGGATTAGTGTAATTAGGCATTAATTTTTATTATGCTATGCAAAGGAAATATCAAATGCTTAGCAGTTAGCCAGATGACAAGGGAATTTAAATAATGATCATTATATATACCACACATCTTACTATTGCTATTAAGATACATTTGTCATTTACTCCAACCATTCCCCGAATTAGTATTACGCATTTGCCATACGAACACTGAATAAAGGTATCTTCCCATCGTGGTCATTAAGTTGCCCGTTACGAAAAAGATAGCGTCGTCGTAGCTCGAGTTCGATGATGAATATGTATGCCACCATTTGTGTCCCTAATTTACATTTATTCATCCATTTGTCAGTGTCGTTGACAAAAAAGTTTTCCCCTCATAATCCTCTTCCTCTGTTCTAATCTCTACGCGTATAATCCCCACCCCACATTACGGTAAAACGCCGAGAAAACGGTTCCAGCAGATCTTTATCATAGATCATATAAAACTTGTCAGCGATCTTGCTGGCAGTAGTATAAATCAGAGAAAAAATGGGACTCTCGGCTGTCTCCATGCTATAGTCAAAAGTTTGTTTTTGGCCTGATTTGAATAAAATTTGAATTTTTCGAGATTCCTCCGGATTTTCGCAATTATGTCAAGCTGATAAACCACATTGGGGAATATTATTTACACATGAGTCGGGGGAAAAATTGGGGAAACAGCTAAAAGTGTTGGAGACGGGTAAAAGTTTGTTTTTTTGTGGAAAAGTGGGATACTTTCTTCACCCAAACCTAATTTAGCCATTTTACAGTTTTCATATAAAAAATGACACTCTTAAACAATTCAAATTGCGTTGGATTCCTACTATCCCATATATAACAGCATTAAGAGCACCCCATCCAGCCTTTTATAAAGAACTATACTCAATCAAACACATTATAGCAACAAGGTATAAGAAAAATACCGGCGTTTTCTCCAATTCATTCGTGCTGAGCAACCTGTATGTCATGTCGGTGGCCAGATTGGATTCACACTGACTGGCCCATAATTGACGAAAGTAGTAGAAGAGGAAAAAAAAGTATCCCGATTCACTTAACTCAAGTAAGTCGTAAGTTGTTTTCGAAAAAAAACCTGCTATCCGGCTCTAGCTATATACGTATATATACCGATCGGAAGGAGAGCATTTCTCCAAAAAAAGATAGACTGGAAAGAGGAGAGAGAGATGGATGGGCGTCTTAAAAAGATGAAACGAGGGGGTGTTGCATTCAATGTACTTAACGATGAGGAAAAAGAAGGAGCGTTGAAGGGAAAAGACAATCTGATCCCATTCTTTTCCTTGTCTGTGTGAACGGAATTTAATTATCTCTCAAGAGTGTGTTTAGCCAGCCAAGAAATCGTTGCTGCATTACACTTTACAGCTCTAACACACAAAATATCTGTGAGAGGGAGGAGGACGGGTAGTATTAGAGAAAAAAAGTATATATATATATTATATTTTACTGGTACAACTGTTTTCCCTGCAAATCTTCCCCACTTTGATACTTGAAAAGGATGCACCCATTACATCCCGGTTACTTAAAAACAAGACAAAGTTTTCGGAAGGAAATCAAGAAAAAGCGACAAAAGTATGTTTTAAAAGATCCCTCTCGTCATGTATGAGCAGATCATCAAAAAGGGATGCACACAAGAAAAAAACTACTGCTTTTCTAGTGGGTGTACACTTTTGAAAGTATCAGTGCAGAAAAAGATATTTTGACTTCCTTTTCCGCCTTCCTGTACATCCTCTTGTTGTTCCATGGGGGCATACGGCACTTATAAAAAAATATAGAAACGTTTCTCTCTTCTTCTTCTTTTTTTTTTAACTTATTTCATTATGGACCAATTTAACAAAGTTTCTTCAAGCAGCTTTTCCTCTCTTGATACTCAAGTATATCTCCACCACCACCACCACTGCCCTTGTGTAAGTTAAATGTGGGTGTGGGGAGAAAAGAAAAGTGTGCACGGCTTCTTTTGTGAAATACTGTCCCAGAACTTCCTCCACGGCTGGAAAAGTGGTGGAAACCAACTCTACATAATCAATTCGTATCGTAAAGGGTAGTAGGAGAAAGGAACGGAGCGCAAATCCACATATTTTTTTTTAAATACTTTGCCTTTTCATGTTTACACGTTTCTTCGCAATGGAACAGCTGTACGGACAATAATGGTAATAAAGTTAGCTTGGAAGAAAACAAAAGACGAGTTGTTTTAATCATTGCTAGTTTAATCTAGCTAATTAATAAATGCCTGCATGCATGCCTCAGAGAGGTTTTTAGACTGAAATAGAGGACAGACATGATGATGATGTGGTGATGATGGAGCTATGGAATATATATATATATACCCTGGGCTCTCGCGGTGCTGGCTGAAACGCGTAGCACACATTTTGCAGCTCAAATTGTGTTAGCCTTCTTTCATTTCATTCAGGCTTTTCTTTTGTGTAAACCACCAGTAAATAAAGACAAAGGCAGTAGCAGCAACAGTCGTACTTAATATTTCATATGGAGCAAAGTGCATCTTTTAAAATTACTATGCATTTCGGCATGTTCGAACATCAAAAATGAGACGCGTTATGTATACTTCAATGAATGAACACATCGTTGTTGCTCTCTCGTTGAAGCTTGGGATTGAACTTGAAGTAAAAACTTTGTTTTAGGGATGTTTATTATACATTATACAAAAGTTGGTTGTATCAGGATCAGGAGGACTACTCTCATTTCATCCTCCACATCCTTCTAATGCAGGCCACATAAACAGATATTTTAGAGGGTCGTAGTACTCGGGGTTCAGGGGTCCGTTGAGTAATGAGAAATAATTACTCTCTGTACGTTGCAGACAGATCTGACTGACGAGCAAACATTTATTCCCATTCTAGAAGAGGAGTGATTACTATTATCATCATGTTTGAGAAAATAGGGGGGCGATGCGATGCAATACGCAATAATGGGCAATGGGGTTCACTGACTGCCGGTATAAACAGTATCTCCCCGGAATTTCATGGTGTACATGAAAGGCACTTAACTCAACGTGAGACTACTCTTCTTCCATTTCTTCCAATGTCACTACTAGTGAGATTTTACCGTTTTCCTGAAAAGTCCGGAATGTGAAAGTTTTTAAATTTTTTAACAGTCTCTTGGCTAAGTGCTGCTACTGCTGCTGCGGTGTTTGGTTGTTGACCTTTTTGTTTATGCGTTTTAGAGGGATATAATATGTAGCGTTGTGGAACTATATTTATTATGAGTTGCACTATTTGATGTACAACGTGTTGAAAATACCCGTGAAAACCCGGTTAGTGTTTTACTAAAGTAACTGAATGCTGGGTTACTTCCTATCGGATAAAAACAAACTACTCTCCATTTCATGCTTATTGACCAATAATTTACTTTCCTTTTTTCCAAATCAAAGCCACCAAATCTCCCGTAAATTAATCTGGCAAGAACTCATACATCTTCGACAAAAGAGAGGGGGAGGGAGGGATGGAGGAAGAGTGGCGAGCACAATAATTCTCGTTTTTTTTGGCATGGTCAACCTCTCTTGCTCTCCCTGTGACTTTTTGGAGAATTAGGGAATGTATCCTCCCTTTCCGTTTTTTCTCTAGCCCCGAGAAAGGAATAGAGAATATATTACCCTTGGTTTAAGTTGTATTTATCAGGGCATTTATCAGTAAATACGGAAATATATAGGTTCGACAGTTCGACGACACCAGGGCCACCGCCACTAGATTTACAAGTTGACCCACACGGTGTGGATACATGGTACTTAGATTTATGGAATATTATGTTGAACCAAACTAAGGCTGGATTGAGTATATATGCAGAGTGGATTCCTATATATACAAACAACTTGAAACGGCTATCTTTGTTGCACATCAAGATTAATGCGTCAGATTTGCACAAATTTTCAGAGAGCAGACTTTTCACCCTAACAGGCAGAAAGGAGCTTTTATATTGTGTCGCGTCGTCTATCCCACAATCCCATGCCTATTTGGTTTTTATGAGCTTTCAATAATCATCTATGCACTGGAAAAACGCAATGAGTGCAGAGTCGACTACAATATATATCTAGATGCAATTCCGTGATCCTGGACTAGTTCCTGGGGTCTTTGAATTTAATGTCTTCTTATATCCCCAATATAATACGAATACCCATGACCATGGACCATGGGTTGGCTCGGTTGCCTACTCCAGCACAATTTTTATTTTTAGCATCTTACATCATTATTACATCTGCGAGATTGTCACCGAAGAAATGTATGGCCACGAGGGGATGACTAAAAGTAACATTATCATTGTCCTCATCAAGCTTTTCCATCTTACTTAGCGCTAAGGGAATGAAATTCATCCTAATTCTATTCCGCGGTGGCTTTACTTGTGTGTATATTTATCGGAGGGATGACTTTTTCCCAGCTTTTTACTATCCACACATCCAGAGCACTACTACTACAACTATAACCATTGCTTGATACATATAATCATTGCATGCGGAGGAGTTCTCCATTCGGAGCAAAAACAGAACCCTTGATGATGGTATACCGCAAAACAACCCCTGTGCATATCATGCCCAACCGAGAATTCGGATACATTTCTCCCAAAGTGTAAGAAGAGGAAACAAAAATCGGGAGGAAGCGGAGCACCCTTCAAGTTTTTGTGCCACGCTACTCACAAGAATTCCTTTGGGTCCTGTCCCCTTTTCCACTTCGTCATGCCCTAAGAATGTAATCCAAGAGGATTTTGGTTTTCTCTAAACTTTTGAACTTTCCCAAGCTCCCTCTGCACTCTCTCCATTCCTCCCATATACATACACGGAGGAGCAGGACATAATGACAACAAAAAAATGTGAAAAAGTAGCAATAAGTATCGCAATCATGACCTTTTTTCTAATCTCGACCACCTTCATTCCTTCCTTCTTCCTTCTTGTTTCCCTATTTACCTAACTTGTGTAGAGAAACTTCATTTCATCCCTGATGCAGCAACGCAGTGCATTCTCACATATTTTTCATGGAGCGCGGAAAAATGCTAGCCCAAAATGACGTCATCCCTTCCAATCCAATGCAATAATGCTTGCCCGCACACACATATGGTGGTAGTGACTCTTCCTCGGTTGTTTCTTTTTCTTTTTTCACCCTCCAATCTTCATAAAGTGATAATGACCCCTTGGTGGATTCATTATTTTATTATGATGAGGGATGATGATGATTCACAAGAAGAAAAGTGCAAGCCTCATCTTCTCTGTTTACAAGCCAAAGAGAGGTTCGGTGTTCCTTTCCCTTTCTTTCATTCGGTTTTATTTGATTTGTCTGTTATTATTAGTGGCCTAGCGGATCCACATAATAATGATGCCTTTGCAAACTGCGTAACTTTTACCGAGCCCGAAAATGTTTTTCCTTCAGTTCGCAGTAGTGGATGAATATTTGAAAAAGGCAGTGCAATAAGCAACCTCTCCATCTAAACCAACTACCCACATCAGCCAAAGGCGCTCGGCTCAACTGTCTGAATCCATTTTTAAATGTAGATTGATGCAGCCCTCGTGATTTTCTAGGTGATAAGTCATTCCAAGAAATATTACTATTGACAGACCCTTATTTTCAAGGAGAGTGAGTGGATGCTTATACATAGTTTCGTTCGACGTTTACGCAGCGCTCTATAGTTTGGAACAGGTCCTCATTGTTTGGAAATACTTAGGTTAGGTTCCCAATAACATTACTACACACACTCGGCGGAACCACGCCGACACTAAAAGCTTGCGTATTGTTTGCGTGCATATTGTGGACTAGACAAACAAACACGGGAAGCATATTGCAGACAGACAGTGTGGCACAGCTTGTGGGGTAGAAAATGAAAAGGGTTCAGTTCAGTAACAATCTGCACTTTCCGCAATAGATCAGTAAAAACACGCCATTGATCCTCAACGAAGGTTTATAGGAAAGGACTTTGTGAACCAAGGATAAATTTTGCGGTATTCTGCTTGGCTTCCAGAATAAACTGCGATTATTGAGTGTGAGCTATCTAAAGCCAGGCAGGGATGCATGCGTGTGTTGCGTGGTGGCGTACTACGCCGTAGTATCACGACGGGGTCGGGGTGTGCAGAGAAATTGATATTCCAAAGAATGAATATAATGGATCAAAACTTTTCCTAGTCAAATATGGATAAAGGGAAGTAGTAGGTACGTATCTTGTTTGTAGGGGATGAACCTCCTCGTCATAATATGTGAATGGAGTGTATATATGTATCATTATCAATAACCGCATAAAAAATGTAAATTCCTTTTAGTTGAGCCTCGAAACCCCATGAGAGCTCATTTTGATGCTGATCGTTTGCATGTTTCAAGTTCCCCCGGAAGAGTATCCCTGAAACGGACCTAACCCAAGCTTTATAGATAGTCCAAAACGGATGAAAATATTATGGATCATACATTTGATCTTCAGCGAGTCTACGATTCAACAACACGTCCAACGTCTCTTACGAACTAAATGAGTTGCAATGCAGTGATCCTCAGGTCATTGCAGTGATCCATTTAGAATTTAAATGGAGCAAAAGTGGTTAACAGGGTACATATCTCATCAAAAAGTACTTGCAAATGATAGGGACAATGCATTAATTATTTTATGAACAACTCATGATTTAATTCATTATTTGCTTTGCTCATGGTTTGAATTGTGGTTGATTGGTATTTATGTTAGAATTCGGCGGCATCGATACGTTTCTTTATCGCCCGAAAATTTTCTTACGTATTAGGTACAGTATCTCAACAGTATCACGGGTTAATTGTCAGCGTAGTTGTAAATGGTAATTATTGCTCATTGATTAACTCGATGGTCGAATTCCTACTCGAATTCTTGAGGTCCTTCATGTGCCGCCGTGACGGGAAAGAAGTGAAAATGCATAGAATTAAAAGTTTAATATTTGACCAGAGTATTTTATAGGATCTAACGAGGTCCACCTATGCAAAAATGTTATAATTATTGCCAAGACCGTACCTATATACCTAGTGTGTATATTATGCGTCCAGTGTCCACAGTGCAGTATAGCACCTTTATATTGATATATTATACGTATATATCACTTTCTCAGCTAACTTTCTTCTCCATCACGGAGAAAAGTAGTGGCGAGGGACAGTATGCATGTGCCGATAAAGTTAGTGGACAGACGTGCTACAATTAATGTATAAAAAGTACAAAAAAAAGTCCTGCCACGATGCATTCCGCATTTCACCCGGTTTGATAGCAGCCAGTGTAGTTTCAGAGAGCCGCCGCCGCCGCCGCATTTTCGTGTAGATGACAACCGTATATATTTATACTGCATCGTGGACAAATGGTGATATGCACGTATATGCGGTATATGAACACATTTTTATATACCACCACCAAAGATTGAACAAACGGAGGAGGAGGGAGAATGCATACAAACGGAAGAAATAGAAAATTTTCTGACGTTTCAATAAACGGGAGAAAATAGAAGGAACGTGGGAAATGAGAAAAAACGCAATGTGAGCAGAGGGAATGTATGTAGTTTTGGGGAATTCGAAAAGAAAGGACGACGGACGGATGGATGAGGTGGCTAAATTGGAATGTGAGTGACTCTCGACAAATGTGCTTCGCATCATTTCAAACACACAGTTCTCCCCGTTCTCTTTCCCCCCTGCATGATGACAGAAAGCGAAAGAAAGAAAGAAAGAAGAATGAGTGTTGTTTTCCATGTGTAAGGTGGGCACACACACACACACACATGATGAACAAATGAAAGTTGTCCTTGCTCGTACATACCGCACCGCACAGCACAGAGGATAGAAAGAACTAAAGTTAGTGTCTTCTTGAATGCGGTTCCTCTGTCCTATTTTTATAACTTGCTGCTTCCTTCATCGATAATATTATTTAGCGAGGTGTGTGCGTGTGGTGGTGGCGTACTGTGCACTCCTACATATTTCTCACATTACACACACAAACCTTTCTAGCCAAAAAAGAAGTCGTCGTACTTTCTCTCTCCCGTGAACACAAACTCGGGAATTCGCTCGCCTTGTCAGAAAATCAAATTGGCACAACTGGGTCCTCTCCTTTCCTCTCATGCACCAAAGAATCCTCTATTTTTCGGTCGGACTGCTCAAGTTTTAATTTCATTTTGGTTATACCATATCACATCACATCACTCAGGTCGCTTAAAAATTATACCCGTTTCCTATCCGATTCCTGCTTCCCGTTTTTGTCAAAAGGAATCTGATCAGATGCTGACTGATTGTCGTTAAGTGCGCAACGAGAGTGGAAAATGGTGGTGGAGGTGGCGTCGTCGGGTTAATGGGTTTTGACAAAGATTTTAAACATGATGAACATTGACCCACTCACTCTATTGGAACAAGAAGAGTGATGTCTAGTCTATACCGAACTCTTCCTCTGTTAGATACTAGAGGAGGAATTTACCTGAGGAAAAAATAATGTTTTGGCCAAGTTGGCAGAGAGTAATGCCCACTCCCCAGAGATGAATTCCATCTTATTCGCTCCAAGAGAGTTGTGTCTTTTCCCTTCCCTTTCCTCCTGCTCACAGAGGGAAAAGCGATTGTAAGAAAATAAAGCATGCTTGGAAAGTTAAGGTTTTTTGTCCCTCCAGTCCATATTCTATCTACCCTGCCGCTACCACCACACGCTATTTCAAGTAACGTGGTGGAATAAGTTAACCGCATAAAGATTCTCCTTGCCTTTTCACCCTCCCGATTTTTTTTCAAGGGAGGAAAAGCAAGCTAGGTAGCTATGTATATGTATCTATATCTAGTATCTACACCCACATATGTTTGTCTTTTCACCCGCTTCGAGTGCAAACAGTCATTATTTTCCATGTGTGGTCACGCTCTCACGGTGCAAGTTTACGTTGCTGGCTGGTCGCCGTAGTCGTATTGGATATTTCGTTGCACAATTTTTTCTTCCATAGGAAAAAGGAATAGTATAAAAAACACAGTTGTTGGTTTTTCAAAATGTGATTAAAATTCTTGTTCGGAAAGAAGGCATTTTGATTTTCTTCTCATGTCTAAAAAAAGGAAAAGAAATCAAAGCATGATTTTAGGTATATCCTGTTGATATCCCTCGACTAACCTTCCTTGAACGTGATCTTTATTACAACAAGAATTTTTAATATCTGTTGATCCTCTCGTGTGTAGGTTGTGTGCAAAGAACGGATGGAGACATGTCGCAATCCATTTCACTTGTGGAGTCTGTCATGGGTGGAGAGAAGAGAAAGACAAAAAAGGGACATGTCACAAACTGACAGGAGCATGGCAATAAATGCCCCACCGTAAAAAAAAGACTTTTAAGACGAGTCAATCCCCTTGTGCTCGTGGTACGTATAACAAAGAATCCGGCAAAAATATCAAACATTAGCATGATTTAAATGTCATACAAATCAATTTTTCGTGCTGTTTACAACGTTCTACAGATCGCGCTTCTTCGTTACTCCTCTAGCAAAGTTGTTAAGAAAAGCTGTAGTCCGAGGTTTTGTTCAAAGGAAGTACCGAGAAAATGCCAACTTCCAACCATTTCAAGGAACAGATTCTCCCCTTCCCCTTTTCAGCCGGTGAAATTAATGATGCTTTTAATGTAGGATATACACACTCTGTTTATGGGTATCTGGATACAAGTATATTTCAAAATAATTCAAAATAACAAAACTCCACACATTATACCTCTCTACCTCTCGCTGCTTTATTCCAATCGCTCCCGTTTCTACCATTGTATTGTGCTACTACTCCTGAGGTTGGCCAGCAGCAGCAGCACTTTGAAATTTGCATGCTGAAGACGGAAGGTTTCTCGCATGAGTTCACAATCTTGCTGGCTAGACAAATGGCTACATGGCTAGCCGTGCTGCAAGTTTCCTTTTCTTCTCCCTCTTGCTCTGATGATTATAACTTGCATAGTTTGTAATAATAATGGCAATGTCATGGGTTTGAGTATAAAACAAGGGAAAAAAATTGGATTGATCGGTCGTTTGGGTTGAATATCGATTACAGGGGAGACGAGAGAGGGTATAAAGAAGAAAAAAAGAAACAAAAAATAGCTGGTCGGCACAGAAAAAAAAATACGGGAAAAAGTGTCCCTTTGCATGTGTTCAAATTTTTGTGTTATTCTCTCTCGTTTCTGGTGCAAGTTTCCTTGTTCATAACACCATGTCTAATGCTCATTTCATGTGTATTACATACTCAAAACAGACTATTATATACTTGGAAAAAAATGAGCGCTCCGAGAAAATCTTGGTTTTCCTCACGATACCTCCGCCCGAAATAGATCATTTGTTAAAGGTCCAAACATGCAATGTTATTTCCTCTCTTGCAGCTTGTTGCCGGTCAAAAAACCAGAGAGTGCATGAGAACTACATTACGTAAACTATGCAATGCCTTTAATCAAAGAACGCTCAAAGTCAGTGAAGAGTTTCTCGCTCTCTCTCTCTTTAAGAAAAAAAAACAACTGATTTCATGAAACATCATTTACATCCCATGCTTTTGTGCCACTGGCGCCACATGCAACGGCTTTGTAAACGGTTACATACACACGCTGTGTGCCTTAAATACACATGTAAAAACTGAAGGATGCATGCCCACATGTCATGCTTTACATCTTTTGACCATTTTAAAACGACGACGCTATATGGTGATCATTACTCATACTTTTGCAGTTAGTCCAAGATATTATTATTCTTATAATTTCTACGTGATAGGGACTACTTCTCCAAAGAAAATCAATTGCAATATAATATGGGTTTCGACTTTCGACAAACAATAATAATATTCTCTCTCAATTTCTCCAAAACTTTCCGTATACCTTTTCCCTAAATAATTTTGTCCCATGTCCGATGTTGTTTCCTTCAGGGAAATGAAAGGAAAGCAGTGGTTACAGTAATTTTCCCAGAAAATCACAGTTTCGAGGAACTTTATTGGTTTCAATTTCGAGAGTAGAGTTTGTCACGAAAGTTTCTGAACACCCTCTTTTTACCGGGCCCAGCGCACAAATGTCGATAATCCAAAAGGTAAAGCATTTTCACCATTACTTTACAGTCAATAATGCCCTGGTGCAATGTCCTAAAAAGGTTGTACATACATCTGCCTAGTGGTCATAAATTCAAAACCAATTTCTATCATGCCCTTATTTATAACTTTGACGGGTTTCCTAAGACTGACTTTTCCTCAACTGATCCACACCAACAACACCACCTCCATCCAGCACCACCACACCGCACCGCCGACCCTGAGGAAACCGAAACGGACAAGTGGACAAAGTGTGCCATTATAAACACGTAGAATGGTAGTTATTTTCACAGAGTGGAAAAGTACACAAAAAACAAACAAACAGGGCACACTACTACCTATAATCTCCTTTTGACGACAGGGGTACCCTATACTCAATTTTTTTATTGGTACCTTTACCTTCTCGAAACGAAAACAATATTTTTCCGCAGCACACAGATTGTTCAAGAAGAAAAAATATCTTCTGCACTCTCTCTCTCCTGTCACTACTGCGGTTGGGGAGTAATAATAATGCATCCGCGCGAGTTTATTATATTATCATTTTCATCGCATCAACGGAAAATCCAGTGGCATATAAGTGTAAAATAAAAATATACCGTTATGCACACTTCTTCAAACATGTATCTCACAATGTAAACGTTAAAAGGTGTGCAATGCAGTTGTACAATGAAAATGCATGTAGGGATTATGCATAGCCAGCCAGATATTATATGAATTACAACAATATATGATATGAGGTTTTTTTATGATCAAACTTTTATAGATGTCAATTACGGTTTTGATATATGAATTAGTTTTTTTATATAAATATATATACTCTTTTTTTACGCCCAGCCACTGCCGATGCAGTAAAAATGGTCGTAAAGTAAATGATGTTGATATTATGCATAGATTATTGAGCCATCCATAAAAAGGGTAATTTGACTCTCCTCGTTAATCTCTCGTAATGTGAAAATAGTTGTAGGGTTTGAATTTTTCCCCTTCGGTCTCCTCCTTCAGATTTTTTCTCGTGGCAGTGAGCAGCGCTGCGCTGCAGCCACACTTGAGCAACCTTTTCTATTTCGGAAAAAAGCTCCAAGTTTTTTTTTTCGCAACGTGAAATGTAGTCATAGTCATTTCTACCTTCCTGTCATTTACTCAGGTAATTTTTACTGGAAAAAGGTTTTGCCTTGCCGGACACATTACTTTACTGCTATCCTTATGTATATGCCTTACTTATTATATGCCTTGTGACAAGAAGTTTTGGGCCGGTGCCGACGTGTGCTACTTCATGTGTGTAATAACAATACGAATACCTACATATTATTATACACTTTGTCCTCTGCTTTTTATTACTGTACTTTCCACATTTTTAAGAGTGTCTTCTCCTAAGTTCAACTAAATCCGGAAGATTATACCACTGTGATTATGTGAGCATAAGATGGGAAAAAGTTTTGAGAGCATTGTCAATTTTGTTTCATCTATATTCATTCATATTGACAAAGTTGTCACTCTCAAAACGTCTCCATCTTTATTAAAAGAGACAGGACGGGCAGATTATCGGAATTGATAACACTTGACATAACATTTCCTTCATTAAAATCCTATTATTCATGAAAAACCGACTGAGGAGGAAGGAGAGGAGAAACATGCCAGAGAGAAACTTTTTTTTTCTCTTCTTTTTCCCAGAAAGAGTTGATATTTTTACACACCACCGGGATGAAATAAATCTACAGCTATTTGACGGCTTTAGTTATAGGGTCGCACTGAGTGAGAGTGAGTTCCGAGAACACCGTGTGTTTTATCAACAAAACGGGTAATCCCCTCACACGAAGATGACGCCAGATTGACAAGCGTAGTGAAGTGAGTGGGCTCATAACATGCAACAATAACGAAAGGAGAAAAAAAAGTTATTTTTGGGGATATACCACGCAACAATCTCTTTCTCCTCATAAACAGATTTCTCTCTCTCTCTCTCCCCTTCCATTATTCCCCTTTTTTGATACAGAGGCCATAATGGTCGTGCGTATAATTCTATTTTTCAAAATGTGAACGAGAGAGAGAGAGAGAGAGAGAGGAAAAAATCGAGATTGGAATATCAAAGCAATAAAGAGCGTAGGCTAATGTCATGTTATATTATTATTTTTTTACCTCCGTTCCATACCGCTCCTCTTAACATTCATGTCGGAGTAACAGTTTTACGTAGTTTGAGTTGAGCTACTCTACCACTCGACTCGGTGTGTGTGGATTGTGGATACAGTGATGTTGTGATGATGATGATGATGATGATGATGGGAAAGCAGTTTAGAAAAGGAAAGCAAATACATCACATAATATCACACACAAAGTTTGAGAAAACTCGCTCGTAATCCGAGTTAAGTCAAAGTTTATATGCAATATTGTAAAGAAAAGCCGGGAACGGCATAATCTTAAGTTGGTTAGTTTTACAAGGATTTGAGGGAAAAAGAGACCATAATAGTCCCTGATATCCCATTGTAGTCAATGCTATAATAAAGCTTTATGAAATCTCAGAGCAATAAGCTAACATTTTTTGAAGGAGAATGCACGCTAGACGAGAGGAAAAAAAAGAATGTGTTGTAAAAAAAATGTACAGCAAAGGTATCTCAGTATCTCACTATTATCAGGGGGTATATAGAACGGGGACTATATATAGTAGGACTACTACTGTATATTATCAAAGGCAATTTTCTCTCCATGCTAATAAATAAATGTACGGAGAAAGTCCAAGAGGAACACACGCAAAGAATCAAGCAATTATAGTGAAACAATGTGGAGAACACGCCATACTACCATGCTAAGTATTTACCATGAAGTAGTTGATTTCCCCCCCTTTCTTTCATTTGGGCTTATTTTGTGAACCGTAATAACAATGGTAAACAGAAAAATACCATGTTGCTCTATTGAATGCTCATGTAATACATGCTACAAAAGATGTAATATGTTACATGTGATTAGAGGTGGACATGATGATGTGTGTCTCGAGGTTAGCCCAAAAGTGTCCATCCCCCACAGTCTGGCTTATAATATATATTATTTCACAATATTGGTTTCAGATGGGGTTCGTGCACAACACTGAATACTAGTCATCACATCACATATTATATATCAGGACTACCACCTTTCATCACGTCCTTTTCATTTTTAGCCCGGTGTTGTCAAACTCATTGTGGCTAAACTCAAATCTGCTGAAGAGGGTCGCTCGGCTGGCTAGTCAAGAAAATTAGGTAGGCAGCTGAAATGGGGTATAAGAAAGTAAGCGTCAAAGACGTAGGAGGAATGATGTTTGTGGGAAGGAATGAATCCTCACGTTTTCATGCGTAGATTAATGTCAGGTTGGGTTTTGCGTTCAATTTACATGACATGCCAAGGCGTCGTCGTCCACAGTCACCTTTTGGGGTTCGCGGCTAGCCGCAAGCATCAATCCACGACCGCATAATTTCACTTCAGATTTCAGATATACAGTCAACGCCGGGACACACACGGGCATGACGTGCGAGAAAAGGAATGAGCAGTGAGTTATACAAAACGTGAATGTGCCTCGTGAGCTATCCGCATATATCCCCTCTCTCCGTTTCAGAGAAAGCAATTTGAGGAGACGATTAGCGAACCCATAATTAATTCATTATGAATCTTTTATGAACACATATAATATTTCATGACATTCATAGACAGCTTCGGGCATTTATTTTTAGACAAAAGGGAACCAAAGTATGGGTAGGTAGGTATATTACACAATTTAAAAGGGAGCCACAATTACTTTGCTGTAAAGATGATGATTATGTGCATATTGTGTTACATGGGGATAGCTATATAACCTACACAGGCTAAGCCCACTCCACTCACATGCCGGATGGATGAGATGCGAAGAACTGAGGAACTGATTTTTTTTGTCCGTCTAGCGTAAATGAGCTTTCTCTCCACGAGGAGAGTGATGCTGAAGAAGATATTCGTGTGAAAGTAAAACCTTCACAGTTTTTCTTCTTCTATCCGGTGCGGCGGTGGTGGAAAGTGAACACTCACTCAGCCTGCCTTAACAGATTCTTCTCTCTCCCCTTTTAATATTCAGCTGCCGGTGTATTACAGAGGCTTGATGGGTCGTAAGAGTCCCATTACAGGGTTCCACTCAGGTTGTGCGAGTACAGGCAAATTGGTACATTAAATGGTATCACAAGGCTTAATCAACTTCTTTGATAAAGATATATATTTTTTATCTGCGACTTGCACGTTTAGTTAGGATGGGAAAAGTGGAAAAGATTTGTTTAAAAATCTGGATTCAATACAAGTACATATCATAAAGAGTTAAAAAACTTGTTTGCATCCCTTTTGCACAATGTATAAAAAGAAGTGCAGCCAGAAAAATGTAGTTGAACTTTTAATGTTTCAGGAGGGGACTCACTCGCTCGCTCGACTCACTCTATCTTGCCTGGAAAGAGATAATCCTCACCAGAAAAAAAAACGTGAAAAGCTGACTGACTTATCCAATGTTTGGTTTATCCAATATAATAAAGTTGATATTGGTCAAAGGGAGAAAAGTCACACAGGATGGAACTATACATGTAACTCATTTCACATAAATTCAACGAAACGACCTTAATCTCACCTCATGTGAGTGTGGGAGACACACCACTCACTACAGAGTGAATAAAGCAACGAGAAAATGGGAGCTGGGCTAAAAAATAAAAAAAAGCGAAGCTTGTTTCATGTTCCCTCTTCTCCAAGCCATAATTTTTGTGCATTTTGTACACACCATCATCCACCACGTTGACTCACTCCATATATCTCAAAATACAAAGCCAGCGCTCTGAATACTGTATCTAATCTAAACCACAAGTTAGAAAAGCATCACAGTTTTTTATCACGGCGAGGCGACAATATGCTGTAAAGTCGGGTTTTTGGGGGGACTCCTCCTGCCACACACAAAAAAAATCGTAACAAAAAAGAGTAATGTCAACAGTGAAATGTGTCTTATACGAAGTGAGAAGAGACTCTTCACTTTCTCACTGAAACGCTTTTTTCCCTGTTAGACAAACTATCAGATGAGATTTATCCGGATCATGTGGGCACGAGAGAGAGAGGGTTTCGTTCGACTAGTGAAATGTCGCCTGCTTTACACACTCACTTTGCTCGCGAGCTTTAGAGAGCCAAGTGGTGTTCGCATTGTTGTTCTTGTCTATTACGAGCAGTGATCGGTCCTTTTGGGATGCTCGCTAAGAGGGTTGGTTTGGCTTGGTGGAGAAAAAAGTCACGAAAAAATGCAGCGAGTAAGCCATATAAATTGAGAGAAGCCTCTGAAATGAATGCTCGAATTTTTTTTGTCTTTTTTTACGCAAATGTGAGCACTTGCATTTGCAACAAAATTCGACAGAGACAATCGTACATGGATTTTTATTATTTTTTATATCCCTATCCACATGTCATGTATACAGTTGAACCTAGCAATAATAATCGCAATTATTCAGGGAAAAAAATCCCCGAGTTTCACGCATACCATGCATGTCTACTTGGATTAATATAAATCATATATCCAGTACATATTGTCATACCCTTTTGTAAATAAATAGGAAGAAGCCATCCCAAAATTCGCACTTCCTCATCCTAAAACCTAAGTTTATCCAACTGAAGTTCATGTTGTATATTAAAATTGAGTTTAAGAGGGCATAAAAACCTTATACAGTTTTGCCTGCCCTAACCTACCATTTCAAAGTGATATAATTTGTGTGTTTATTCTTCAGCTTTAAAAAAAATTACAGTCATTGACTTGACGTTTTTTTGAAAAAGGGAATATTATTGTCTCAAATGTCTCAAAGTTTTTATTTTAGTGGCGATGCGATACGACGATCCTCTTAAGTTTTTCCCAGTTTTATTCATCCCTCCTCCGATAATAAAAAGTGTGCTCAAAGAGTGTACAAAGTGTAGCTTAAACACACCACCGCCACCACTGTGTAGATATATGATTACTGCAATTTCTCTCCCAGCTCTTCAGCCCACTTTTATTTAGACTATTTTTTGCTAGAAAAAAATGGAATAAGGTTCGGCTGTTATGAGAGGAGAAAGAAGTGTATTATAAAAAAAAGTTTTTGAACATGGTTTTACACACTCACTCAGTCTTCTTGTTACACGCACTGACTGAGGTTTCGTTATGTTAACCCGATGTAAATTCATGAAGTCTTAAGATATACAGTGAACATGGAAGGGTGAATGAAAAAAAAAAGTTTTAAGGATGAGTTGGTGGAAAATATATTATAGTCTTGCACTTTATAAGAAAGAGACATGTTTAACTAAGACCTACACACGCCGTTCAGCTACGTGAGCCTTTTCCTTATCCGCTTATGCAATTTAGGTTGAAAGGCATGTAATAATACATTGCAGGGGCAGAAATTGCCTGAATCTAGGCTCTGGCATGAAAGTGTACAAAACTGGGAAACACGTATGCAAAAACCGTTCTATAACTATGTACACCAAAAAGTGGTATATACACAAGACTTGCACCACCGTCGTAATACTGCTGCTGCTTTTATAGTGTAACCCTCCTCCGAGTTGTCGCGTCTTGTCGAAACAAAAAATTTTACACCCTTTTTTGCTTTACGCATTCTGATACAAGAGATTTCAAATTGGAATGTTTTTATAGGCCAATCTTTCCCCTTATGGCAGAAAAATAACAAGCAGGCTTAAAATATTTCCTTTTTAGATACAAACGAGACATGTACAACAACTCATATCAAATATTATACGTATATATATACCGTGCGAGATACCCATATCGAGCAGTTAAGACAAGGGCTTCGCGTGGGACAAGTCAACTTGTTCATTTTCCTGCACAATATATGTAGGTATGCATGTATGTACGTTTTGGAAAAATAACCAAAGTACTTTCTCTTTAATAAAAGCTAACACAACACTAACATGTAATACAAATATGGTGCGAATCGCCTTTCTTCTCTCAAAAAGACATGTCTTTCTCATCTGTCCATTCCATTTTACAAGATGTTTTTTGTCTCCACCCGAATATAAAAGTGATGCTTGAGGGCTGAGTATACAAGCTATTTTCGTACCGCCTATATATTACTTTCTTTTTCTCTTTCCTAGTTGAACATGAGCTCGGGTGTGTTTAAAAGACAGGGATGCTGTCGACCCTGAAGTGTTGTGTTGTTTACCAGCTCACACATTTTTTTTCTCTCTCTCTCTCTCCCCGAGTTTACCTCTCTGTGTCGTCTTGTTACCAGGCTGTTAAGCGGCTCTTTTCACGATATTTGCATCATAATACACTCACTACATGACACGGCACTCTTTTCTGTCTGGTTGCGAGAGAATGTCATGGATTGAACCAATTTGACTCGTACTCGAAAGGCAAGAATTAGACCAAGTGGGTTGCTCACTAGTTTTTTTCCCCATTCTTTTTTTTTCTCTTCCCTTTTCGGGTTACTACAGGATGATGATGATGGTATGGTCGTGTGTGTGTGTGCAACCTACCCTAGTCTTTTCCTCAGCATCACCTCCTGCTGAGGTCTCTCTTTTCCCCTAGCTTTGTCGGTTTGGATGTCGGTATTATATAATGACATGAAACCAAAGACGGAGAGGAGAAAAAAGTTGTAAAAGAGGAAAGGAGAGAAAGACGCAAGGGATGGGAGGGAGAGGCATATAAAGAAGAAATCAAAGTTGATGGAAAAGGTTTTGCCCTTTCACTTTCTTAAAAGCGGGGGTACAAGGCTGGCTCAATAAGATGTGCCTACGTCTTGAATGTACTTTTCTTTTTGCTATATACACTCGCCCCGCTCCTTTCTTCATATATACTACATATTACCTATGTATGTCAACTGTGTTCTGATATATTTTGAACCCGGAAAGCCATCAGCTTTGATGAAGTTAATTTCCCAAACGGTGGATGGCTAGTTTAAATGGGGATTTTATAATTCAACTAGATACAACGGGACTGTATAATATGGGCAAAAGGAGGAGGAATTCGATTTGAGCCGTCTGTACCGTGTTGCCGACTAGACTGCTTGCTGCTGGAGTCAGAGTGTGCAGGCAGATGTGTAAGATGATGATGATCAAGATGGGAATGGAAACAGTTTCCTTTATAGATCCATCACAGATATAATGATAATTTGAATGGGAAACAGTAGTGTGCTTGTATTACACTTGTGTCACTGACTTTTGATAAGATTTTCACTTTGAAGTCAGAAGTGGCATACTAAACGCGATGCAGCGGAACCAAGGTGAATTGCTCATGTAGCATAACAATGTCACTAAAACGGAGAACGGAGAGAGTGTGAGGGTGGTGGTGGTGGTGGTGGTGTTGGTGGAAAGGGAAGTCAATCCAGAACTGGTCTGGTGTCTACTAAAATGGGGAGCTGTTGAATTAAGTGAAAGTGTGAGGAGGAAGCAAAAGTAAAATTACAAGTGAAACATGCATTGTCATTTTGTAATGAGAGGAACGCGACAGAATGCTAAAAAACTGGAAGACCAAAAACTGGTGGGGCTTTGTTCGGAGGAGCAGCAGCAGAGGCTAGGGAAGGTTGAGTTAGGAGGAGGATGGATGCTATACCTACTACCTGCGTGTATATATACCCAGCAAAAATCAGCAGCAGCGCTTTTGATGCCATGTCTATAAAGTTTGTGTTTAGCTTACCCTGGTGAAAATCGAAAGATGAGCAAGGTTGTGAAAGAAAATGCCAAAAAGAAAATAGACATTTGTTCAATCCATAATACAAAAGAAGCTTCTCTCTCTCTCGACAGCAGTCCATCTCAAGGTTCTGAAATGCTGCAGGATTGCAGCAGCAACAGCAACGACTATTACAGTACAAAGTACAGTGTATTATCAGTATAAAGAAAAACTTATATAAGAGCCTTGCAAAGGCTGAACCAAAAGGTGACTGACTTTTTCCATCAACACAATGTAGGGAATAAGACAGTGTAGACTCTGTATATACTTCTCTATATGGGATAGGTATATGAACACAATGGCGTCACGACATTGTCGTGAACTAAAAAAAGCAGTAGTACTGACTGGGTTAATAAAGGCAAAGACAGAGACAGAAGGAGGATGGGGTAAGACTGCCAGATGATATATAGATATACCTACATACCTACAACAAGCAATGCACATACACTACGACATTTTGGAATGTGTCTTGGATCTTAAATAATTCGATGTGTATGCAAATGAAATTTTGGGTTTTCTCTGAACGCTGCATCGCCGCAGACACACAGGGATTCCCAATGTTTGGTAGTGTACCCCTCTTTACCCTTTTACCCTTTACGAGAGTGTTTGGTGCAACTGCCTTCTTCTTTGTGCAATGAGGGAAGCATAAGCAGTAGAGTTATCTCATTTTGCAAAATGACTTCACTACTGCACTATATCAGATTTCATATTTGGTACGTGGTACATACTTATTCAACCCGGATCGGATGGGATGAGTCAATGTGATCAAGTGCATTCACCCACACGGTTTAGAAAATCCACAAAGGAATGTACCTACTACCTACATACTGGTGGTTTGAAGTCAGTGGGGAGCGAATATATGTTGATGCGAAAGGAAATATGATGTATTACAGTATACATAATAAATATTGATTTTCGATATTTGGCTTATAACAACGTCTTTCAGAGGTCAAGTTGATAAAACGAAAATAGTGGGGGTCCGAATTAGAGTTAGAATGGTAGAGTCCAGTCTGCCGCATCTAGTTTTACACCATCATCATGGCTAAGGTGTCTCCAAGCTTCCAAATAATATTTTGTAGCATAAACTTGACGCTGATCATCCAATTTTTTGAATTACGGAATACATTCTCACGGTTAGATGATGTTGACAATCTCTAACTAATTGTAAGAATTGTGCGCATATAGTATTTATGCGAGGCAAAAACTACGCATGTTGGAAAACCCTGTAAAAATGACATCAAAAGTAAATGAAAATCCTCCTGGAATTTTGTCCCATTTGTTAAAAATGGTTTTACCATCACCATCCTTCGTTGAAGAGAAAAAGGATCGAATTCTTTCCAACCAACCCTCATCCCCCATTCTCATTTCATTTCACTTTTCCTTCCAACCCCCTCCCTTCCTTCGAGAAAGAGAGCATGAGATGAGTTAAGTGAAGTATTTACTCTGAAAGCATTTCAGTGTTTCTTTGTGTTTCATCATCGTATCACACCACACACACAACACCACTGTGACGACGACGGTCGAGTGCTACTGCTGCTGCGGTTTGTTGTGTTGTTGATGCCTTTTACACAACATGCCTGTTTATGTACATTTGTTCAAAAAAAAGAATGTTTCATTTCATTGCATTGTTAGATTTTTTTTGAGTTTGAGTTTCTGGAAGAATAGGGATATCTGAAAAGAATTTTTTTCCTGGGACGCATAACATTTTGGATTATTTGGATGGGATGAGGGCTGAGGGTGTGGAAAAAATGACGTCAAGCTTTACGGCAATGGCAATATCATCAACAAAGATCAGTAGTTTTCGAGTAGGTTTAAAATTATTGTAACAAGTGAAACGTGCGTAGGATGTGATTTCGATTTCGTGTTTTTTCTGATAAACGAACAGAAAATGATTGTTGGACATTCTCCCACTCACACTTTGAAATGACTTACTATTGTTGCATTCCTTCCCCTCAAAAATTTGTGTTCCCTTACCACAGGATGCTATCAGGAGGATGAAACGAAATGAATGCAATATTCTTTTTTACCCTATTGCATTTTTATGCATTGGGAGGAAATGACTGGAGGAATTTGTATTTATAGAAAAGGAGAAACCATCATCCCTGGAAGCTATTTCCAACTTGATGATAAGTTTAAAAACGCATGTGTTAATGCACAAGCTGGGTACATTGCAATGTACCTCACGTTTTGAGGGGGATTTTTGGAATGTACACATTGATTCCATGCAGCAGCGGCAGGTTCGATACGCAGGGTTGGGTTGGGTTTGTTGTTATGTGGAACAAAATATTTGCACGAACAGGCCCTTAATATCCGTAGAGAATTCTGCCGCGTAGAAAGTGGAGCAACACTAATTAAAACCTTTCCACATTTCCTTTTTGCTAATTTACATGTATGCAATGCTGAAATATCAGCTCAAGTTCTTAAGGGTTTGAATTAGACTCGGAACCTTTCTCAATTACGATTTTGTTACTTTAAACCTCGTATGAAACCTGATGATTCACTCGGTTCCGTAACTACTGCTTTTGAACGTAATTTGATATTCAAAGGGAACATGCACATTATTGGTAATCATATTGCACAAAGTTGTGTTGTAGCATGCTCTGTGGATTTCCGAAGTCTATTGGCATGGAAGAGCAGAAAATCAGTTGGGATTTTACAGTGTAATTTCTCACGACGTGTGCTAGTGCATCAAACACGCCTACTTGCTCAGATTTTCGTAATGACCGAAACCTGAAGTCAGAGAGTCTTGCGGATTTATACATTTCCTACTTCCACTCGACATGGCTTGCTTTCCCTTGTTTATGTTGCTACATTACATCCCACACTCAAGATATGTTTCACTAGGTATATTAATTTGGTTATTGATGCAGCCGGAATGAGACCACCCAGTGGAGCACACACGCATGTAAGAGAGATGATGGCATATGTGTAATTATGAAAGGTAATCGAAAACGGTATAGAATTTCCCTACAGGCCGACATCCCTCTGCAAAAGGTATTTCTGTTTCTTCCAACCACGGATAAGCGTATTCTTGTTATGCCATTGTTTTACGTCGATCTGTGAATACTTTGAATTCCGTAATTTGTATGCACTACAGGTTGAATCTCTTTCTGCCGATTAAGTATGGGTTGGTAATTAAATAGTAAGGTCCAATGAATCTGCAACTTCAAATTCGTAGAAAAGCATTCGTATTTCCATTAATTCGTAAGGTCACTGATCGTGAGACAATGTTCTTACACTTTTTCCTTCTTTTTTTGTCACAAGTTGAACTTGGTGTTCCAGTTTTTATTATTTTTATACGATTTTCTTGACCTTTGAATGTGTCCAACTGTAACGATAAAATTGCGTTTTATAGGCATCCAAACCGGGACTCGTAAATGTTTAAATGTCGTTTAAAGTTTATCTTGTTTAGTTCTCGGCAAAAAGTTAAACATTAGTCATGTGTGCACCCTTCCACTTTTTAATCCAAACATCACATCGATTTGATCGAACCAAATGGCAATGTCATAATAAAGTTATATATATAATGTGTACACATATCACGAGAAGAACGCACCCTATAAAACAAAGTTTGTTAGATGTTATACAAAAGCAAATAGTCCGGTACGTAAATGTGCATATCAAGGCATATATATATCACCTTCAATTCATTCTTCATATAACTATACAAGGTTACATTTCATGTCATACCCTTGCCAATGACTTCATTCGTGTCATGGATGAGAACGTGCTACTGCTACTACTACCACTGCTCAAGAAAAAAGGCAATCGGCTACCATAAAAATAGCGTCATAAAATGTCGTACAAAAAATATACTTCCTGAATCCATGCACTCTGGGCATATACATTAATTCGGCGGACCATATGGGAAATATGAATTGCACTTTTCCGTTTTCCAGTGTGGGCCGGTTTGTTTGTGAAACGAGCTCTCACTCTCGCTCGACTCTGCTTTAGGAAACCTCCCCTTTCCAAACAAAACGTGAAACAGGTAATAGCGACAAGATTACTCCAATGTGTGTGTAATACAAAACGTACTCATTTTTCATTCATTTCTCGCAGTTTTAGGTACTTAATACACAAAAGAGGTTGTGAGCAGTGGTGCACGCCTTTAACAAGTGCAATAAACTGCATCATGTCGGTACGACGAAACACACTGTAGCACTCAGTCAGGACAGGAGAAAAGCTAAAAACTGGAGATAGAAAACGAACGTGCTGTATGTATAGTACTTATTATATATGAACAATGCCCTTTAGGCATGGTTTGACCTTAAAGATAATTTTGAAAGATTTTGATCATTTTCGTCGAGTGTTTCATGTTCCATAATATGAAGAAATCCCCGTCCAGTTTCACATATTATGCATACTTTCCAGTTTTATAAATACGTAAAAAAACGCATTTGCCCCACAATAAAATATTTTCCAACTTCCGCCTTTCCCTAGTTTATTGCCCCTGCTAATATTTTTTTGAGTAAAAACGGAAAAAGTTGCTTTCATTATCGTACTTAGGAAAATAAAGTGCTCTCGTAGGTAGGTAGGCAAAGTGCTTTCCAATAATATGAGATGAAAATCACACGCATTTTATTACATAGGGGTTAGCCAGTAACTGAAAATTTGTCATCAACAAAATGGAGTCGTAATTATGTGAGAGTTTATAACCCTATGAATAAAAGTATGTACAGAAAATGTGAAAAAAATGTCGACCATAAAGGATCTCAAGTTGTGTTCCTCCTTGTAAATGTCAGTGTGTGTGGTACCTATGCTCCTGAATGACGAACACAATATTAAGTCGTATGCATTACATACACACGCAGCACGCCTAAGATTTTGAATGTGAAATGTGATTGTCGGAAAAATTCTAATGAACAAGGATGGCAGCCGTCTGCCAATGAATTAGGTTATTTGAAGAAAATGAGCTTTTGATGGGCACTGTCAGAGGGAAAAGGGGTTGGCCGAAAAATGAGGAGAGACTTTATGAAGCTATTAAGAAAGATTTATGGTGAAAAAATTTGCTAATAAAGTTGGGCAAGTGGCTCCTCGTAAAAGAAAACTCTACAGAAGAGGAGTATCACTAGCTACGCAATACATATATAATATTGCCTTTGTGAGATCTAGGAGAATCTTCGTATAACTACAATTTATGGCGTTCAAAGCGGGGAAGTTGCGTGGATGTTCAGAAAAATGTAAATGCTGGAGTGGGAGCTGGGTATAAGAAATCTCACTTCAAGAAGTGCTACAAAAATCCAAGAAGCACTTGTCTACTAGCTAGACCCTCATCCTTGTGTTTTCTGTGCGTATTTTGTGTGTATGTCGAGAATGTAGAAAATATTAGGATTTGTGAAAAGTAGAAAACAGGTACAAAGTTTTTTTTTAATGTTTGGTTAGTTGGAGTTCTTGAAAATAAATCTTCCCTAATTTAATTACATAAAATTTTCAAGTTAAATCATTAAACACAACAAAGTAAATACAATACAAAGACCAACCATCCCAAAACGAATATGTGCTTTAGACACCTGTAACACCTCCACTTCCCACCTTCCGCCGACCGCACCACTGCGTCTCTAAAACATTACAAAGCTATGTAGAGACAAGATTCCTTTCTGGCAAGTTCACCAGGACTCCACATGAAGCTCACAAAATGGATGATGCTCTGTGGGCTCATCTCCGCGAGGTGAAATGAAGCTTTCTCTCCACCAGAGTTCTATGAGACGGGGTGAACATCCAAGCTCCAATATAAGTATAAGCAACTTTGCTCAAAGAATTATGCCTATATCCTGAGTGAGAAATAAAGCCATTGTCTTTCTCCTCGATGAAGTGAGCTTCCTTTCAGAATGATTGATTGTCTTTATTACGAGAAAACAAGGGGTTGATCCTGCAATTATGCCTTCGGTTTTCGTCTGTGCTCAATAATAGGCTACAGGTTAATACAATCCACTTTCACAACATATTTTTGTTCACTAACCAGACAAGTTTGTTTGTAACTTGTCAAGTTGACAGCTGCCGGATAAATTGAATGTTTGTTTGAGACTTATTTTTTGCAAGACAATCTCATAATGTGACTTTCTCCCACAATTTTCTCAAGAAGAATACCTCGTGTGATCATTGCAGCTTATTGTTTGATATTGATACATAACGATAAGGTTTTGATTGTAACAAACAATAATAACAATGCATTATTGGCTCGTGAAATCAAATAACAAAGACAAGTCCTTTAATTTCTGATCATTGCAACTTATTGTTTGATATTGATACATAACGATAAGGTTTTGATTGTAACAAACAATAATAACAATGCATTATTGGCTCGTGAAATCAAATAACAAAGACAAGTCCTTTAATATTTTATAGAATTCTTGAAGCCATTTTGTGAAAACATCCAACAAGGAAACGGGGGAACACGCTACCCTCTGACTCCATCTCCTCTCGCAAGCATATGTATACCGAACCGAACCCGAGAGAAACTTCAAAGCGTGAAGTTGTTTACTCCCGGTTCGATGTTTTAATCGTCTCCCTAATGACTACTACTATACCTTCTCGCTGATACAAGTTGCAAAAGTGTGTATGTACTTACTCCAGTCCATGTCGGTGTTTTATTCATTACTTGTGCGATTTGGGACCACTTTGTGGCAAATAAACGTAGTTGCAGCTTATTTTTTAAAACTGGAATCTATTAGACTGCTATCCCCAGTGCTCCATTAACTTCTAGACACACACTTCCACCCTCTCCCACTCGTAGTCCTTCCTTACCGCACGCACCAGAGTAGAGTGCCAGTCTCTCTCTTATGTGGCTCATCATTGTAAATGGGGCTAGTTTTTTACACGGCCCAAAATTGAAAGTTCTTTTGTCAACAACTCACACTCCTTCTCCGAAAATTTGCATCCTTAGAAGCATTACCTAAATTTGTTTCTTTCAAATTTTACCCAGTCCCGGCCCTCTGTAGTCCCTGAGCTACTACTGGTTGGTATACTATCAATGTCAAGGTTTGGAGAAATGAAGGTTTTTTTGTGTGCATAGGATATAAAAGGGCACTGACTGGTGTGGTATGGTATGGTGGCCAGACTAGTTTATTACAAACACATGTCGCGAATCGCAACATGTTTTAGCAATAGAAACACAGTGCCGGAAGCCATAAGTTAGTAATTTTTGTAATGAATATAATATACCACCCATTCCTCGGGTTTTGACAAGGAACACAATCTGGTATATGTATACCCTCAACTCTTGTAGCATTTAACTAGCTTTACCGTCGTCATCATCTCTATCGCAAAAACAAAATTAAAGTTTACGCAACACAATAAAGCCGGCTCGTGCCCGTAACCCCAAAAACAGCCCTCTTCTATGCAATTTACCAAATCCTGCTATCCTTGCTTTTACCCTTGAAACCTCACGTTCTCTATGAGCACCACTATGCAAACTATATATAATAATCCTCATAAACCTTAAAACGATATATAAGAGGACTAAATCCATGTCTCTCTCTTTTTCCATTCAACTATCGAATATTCCTGACTAAATAAACACGGATCCAATCCATGTATGCAACCTTGTTTTGCAAGCTCCATCCAAAGCCCGTCTTAAAATCTGTCGACTTGTTGGTTCGAACTTCGAAGAAGGCTCAGAAATGTGCATTCACAAACGATACACGCTGCCATTTCCTTTCAAAACCCAATGTATTCACATATATTTTTTATATCAATCCCTACTCCACACTCACTACGGTATGACTGACTGAGTGCTTGCAGCAAAGACAGGGATATTTTTCATAAAGAGACACTGAACAATTGGTAAATGGATTGCATCATATAGCCACTTATCTTGTCTGATCTGGTCTTGTCTGTTCCCGTCGTCCCCGCGTTCGCCCTTTGCATGAGCTGAGCGAGAAAGAAAGTATGTATATGGGTTCAAATTGAATGTGTGGTCTGCCTCCTACTTTGCTTTGACTGCGGAAAAGGAACAAAACTCAATACCTATATGGTTTACACACACAGCAGCAGTAGCAGCACCAGCAGATACAAATATCTATGCATTTTACATCTATCATCAAGATACACCATTCAGTTTGGTGGAGTCGGTCGTCGGAGTCCCAGCTATATTATTATCTTGACGACTTGCTCTCCTTTTCAGTATTAATAGATGAAAAAGAGAGCTTTAGGCTTACATGAGCGAGACAAACTGCTACCGATCAACCTCCCTCTCTTTCCCCCGTTTTTTCCTTCGCCTCCCATGAACATGTTATTATGAGGAGGAGAGGAAGAAGAACAAGAAAGAAAACACATATACTACGTTTCCAACAACCATTCCCTTTTCACTATATAGTATTTGGAGGAAAAGCTCGGAGTAATAGAATACAACACAACAACAGGGAAAAAAGAGCATAGGAAAGCAGAAAACAACAACAAAAAATACCTATAATTTCCAGCAGTGCATATAGATTGGACGAGGAAATATGGCTTTGAAATAGAAAAAAACCAGAATGTATGAATGTTGTAAACCTTATTTCATTTATCATCTGCACAGTTCAAAGTGTGTTTAGCTTTCCCTCCAGGCCCTCCATTCGATTCCCATGAACTAACTTGGCTATCTATCTATATAGAAATATCAAGTGAAAGCGGACCACGCTGTAATGTTGATAATGCAATATTAGCCTCAACTCAACCACATTATAAACAAGGGTTAACGTTCTGCTCTGAGAGTATATATGTTTAAATGTACATCTGTGAAAAACAGATTTTTAAGAAAAAGGAACGCGTATTTATTTTATTTTTTGGAAAAAAACAGAACTTTTTTTTGGAACAACTGGGTAAAATCCCATGAACTGATTTTTCTCGTTTTTCTTCTTCCAAGGTTCAGACGTCACATTTGTATTCATTCTTGTAATCTATTTTACCTCTGACTCTTATATTATATATTTGGTGATTTAAATGCCAAAACATCCGTTCAAAGGAGAAATTCAAGTCGGAAAACCATTTCCTTCCTGTTTCCTCCACCACTTGGCTCAGTGTATTTTTTTGACATTTCGCAATAACCTCACTTTTCTCCTTCCCTTTCACTTCAGTACTCTCAGTTTTTGTTGTCTTGTAGTACACATCATTCCTCCTTCATTCAGGTTAGGAAGCAAAAAGGAATTTCTTGAGAAAGGATATCCATTTCATCTTGTGGGCAAAGACCAGGATGGGAGATCAACAGCTATTACTGTTTGCCAATATCCTGTGAGCATCCAACTGTATGTTGGCATGCCTTGTAGCTAAAGAAGAATATGGATGTGATGTAAGAAAAACACGAGGTTCAATATTTTCCCTTCCGTCATTGTGCTGAATGACGTTTTGAAATAGGAAGTGTGGTGAAACTCTGAAAAAAAGTTCCACGTGACACAATTTTACATCAAGAGGAAGGAAAAGGAAGGAGTCTCACCGAGCACGTTAATGGATTCAGTGAATATGTTACTGATATCCGATCAAATACATAAAGGGAAATACGGATATAACGTAGATATGTATTTTTTGTAAATATGATGACAGTTCAGGGCTTATTACTTTGTCTTTCAAATTATATTTGCATCAACGAAGAAGTACTCGGTTAGTAGCAATAGTGCTCATAAAATGAAGGATTATAAACGTCTATTTACACTTGTTACTGCAAACTTTTGGTCATAATTAGGATTTTCGTGGAATTAGTGACAAACCAGTTAGCACGCCATCAGTACCAACGAATCCATGTAGTGCCATAGCTGATCATGCGGAGAGTCAGACAGACGCTCACAGCAGATTTGCAGGTAATGAAATTGTAAATTGCTGAATCGGAGCATAAAATCTGCATATTAGGCTTAGATATACTTTATTGAAATGACAAATTATTATCCCACTTTATACCCCTCCTTAAATTAACCTTCCCCTCCTAATCCCCAACCAAATCGTACAGGATACGCGAAATCAAAGGAAACAGCCTCGAAATCAAGAAATTCCATATGCAATGACCAAAATAACACACAAAAGAAATCCTTACTTGGATTCCTTTTCACGCGTAGATGACCATAAATACGTTATGCGCATTCATACATTTGGAAAATTCCGCTGACTGCTGACTCACTCGAGCGAGTGAGTTCATCTAGAAAAAGTGAAAACCCCACGGAAAGGAATGCACACGTCGTAATTGTACTCTCTCAAAGTTTTTATAGTAACGAATACAAGTGAACAGAATAGGGTCAAGGCATGTAGTGGAAAATACTAAAGCGTGAGATATATTGTATGAACAACATGAACATCGTATGAAAAAGCAGCATTCTAAACTTTATGAGTGGTAACTTGCTTACCAGTTTCTTTCCCGTATAAACCAGTCGTGAAATCTGGATGGGGCAAAGGAATGCAGTGAATGTAAAGAATCAGAAAAGTCACAGCCCAGCACAAGCAAGTAGTGATGTGATGTGAGAGGAGTAGTAGACTAGATGGGAAATGGAAAAAGCAACTTCTTTCCAAGGGAAATATCTTTATCCACCCCTCCCGGGTTTAAATGTCTTTTCTCGGCTGGAGATACAACCTAATTTGCCTTGCAAGGACGAGACAAAAGTAAGTGAAAGGAAGGGGATAATTAGGACGCAATTTCACACAAAAGATAAGAAGAAAAGTTTAATTATTCTATATGAAAATGGCAATAAAGGGACAAAACTGGATAAATGTATGCATATTATATATACACATCATACAAATTGCAATATCCTTTTAGCCTCCCATCCTTGTACACCCCCTCTTCACCGTGGTGCTGCTGCAACCAAGTTTTTCAATAGAGGCAAGGCAAGAAGGCAGGCGAAATGCCATTGTGAAAACTTGGTGGCATATATGTGGCATGTGTACGACTTCTATCATCCCTTATATTTTCTCCAAAACGTCATAACGTAGCATTTCCGTATTCCTATCGCTCCACCTACGTTTTGCGTATTCGTCCGTTCGTATATGCTATCTTGTACAAGTTATCAAGACGGTGAGAAATTCCCGAATATTGCATAAATCCTGAATGTATTATTACCATTATGTCGGTGGTAGCAGGGGAAAGTAATGCGTGCCTTCAAGTCTTCATATAATTGCTTCCGCAAACAACACATACACAAACCACGACGAGGACGACGGTATGCATAAGTAACTCGAGGAAAAGGAGCGAGTGAAAAGGCGAGGTGGAGGAGTAGGAGCTGCATTTAAATCCTTAATTTATATGCATTCTCTGTCATTCGTAAGATTTCCTGATAGCACTGCGTTAGTTAACCCTAATACCACACACCTCCACGCTGCCCCTAGTCTAAATTTTTGGATGAGTCTTGTCTGGACAGCAGCAAAAAGTGGTTAGGGATGATAAGGACTGTTGAATTGACTCCTGAATCTTCCTATACCCGATAAACTTTTGTATCTGGAGAAATGAGGGAATAATGCTGGTGTATTTATTTATTCCTGCTTTTGTGATAGGTAACCTGCATAATTTCCTGTTCTGTGAGTAAACAATGCATTTTACCGTGAACAATCAACATATTCAAGAAAAGCAATAAAATGTTATCATAGTGGAGTTTTATCAGCGGCCAGAAAGGTATTGTGGCCGAGTAGAAATGAATATGGCGGATTTCAGTAAGATACGTATTTCTGTAAAAACTTTGAAGTCTACTCCAATTCAAAGAAATGTAAACCCTTTCGTTTTAAAATTGAGGGTGTTTTGTAAAAGACGACTTTTCACCAGCAGTTTCCAACGAGCAAGCAAGCATACTCTCAACTATTATATATCTGTCTGAATCGCATCCCTTCTTTGAGATAGGTATACCGTGACCCGTGCTCACTTTAATTACGAAGCTAATCGAATCCACCCTTTGAAATCGACACTTTTTCTCCCACATCAATGAAACTACGTGATGAGTAGGGTATGCATGCACTAGACTTTTAGCAAGAACATAAAAAGAATCACGTCATATCTCGAAATGGCTAGGAAGCAACTCTGCTGCTCCTCCGAAAGTCTTCATCTAGGGAATTGTCATTCGGTTGGCGAGAAATTAATGACTAATTATGGAAATTGCTAGGACTATCTAGCTCCCTTTATTCCCACCTCTAGAGGCCAACCCAGTGCTCATGCAACCTGCTGCTGATGTCTTTGTCACTTTGCCACACAGTCTCTCAGAAAATCATCAGCATGCAAAAAGGAAGCTACTTCTACTTTCGTTTGACCAAGAGTTCAATTTTGACTTGTAAAATTCTTATATACACATAGCTGGAAGGCGATGGCGGCGGTAAATGAGTGTACAGCTGGGCTGTTCGTTAAAGAGTTCATCACGCTTTAACATACTTTACTTTTACACGGGTTTTATTAGGAACTCGGGAAAAAAGAATACATTCGTATTGTAATGCCTTGTTAATATGACTATATTATATATAACACAATATGTCCAAGTAAGCACTACGGGCCCCTTGCCCGAGGTCTTTAATATCAAGCAATCAAGGAGCAAAGTGAACAAAATCAAATTAATTAATTTATCTATGCAGACGCACTATATGAAAGAGGGAGTGAAAGTTCCTTTTGACTTCATTAAATGCACACTTACGTATAACGGCTTCCACGATGGTTCCCTCGATGATGTTTTGGACGACTGCCCAAAAGATCCATTTAAATAACAGCATTTTCATTCTTGTTCCTTGTTGGCGGTTCTGTCCTTTCCGGCGGTCTAGGTAAGTAAACTTTAGCGTGCGTAATTGAGCTTTTCTTTCCGAGACTGATGGAAGAAGACAAAAAGTTCTTAAAGAAGCTTAAAACAACAACTGTGTGAGTCCACCTTTGACGCGCAAATTTCCTCTACAAAGGGTGTATTACATGTTCAATTGCGGTGTAGTAGTGTCATTTATACAACTTTCAAATCATTTCATATATAAGTGTGGTGATGGTGACGTCATACAACATGGGAATTCGCGTCGCGTATCAAATGTGATTAGGTACCCACGAGAAAATGTAATTAGCCGCGATGCTCTTCTCCAATAATAATCATTTTAAACAACAATAAGTCCCGTTTTCACTCGACTAATTTGTTTTCATCCGGTTGCCGTCTTCCCTTGTCTGACATTGTCCAAAACCAATATTTGCAGTTGCGTTCAACATGGAGTAGGGAAAGCTGTAAGTTTGTCACCCATAATTGTTTATTGACGGTGACATTAGTTCAGCGGAGGAGGGGTTTTTTGTTTGTGAGTATGAATCAATGTCTATTGTAATCGGATTTATGTGGCGGTACAATATGCCCGTTTTTCTCTCTCAATGTGGTACGAAAGAAATAAAGTAGATTATGGTCGTTTTGCTTCAGACAAGCGAATACGACGGTGATGGTGGGACAGTGTCGTCCTCCAACTTTTCTACTGACATTCTACACATTTTCTTTTTCCTTTTGGTCTATAAAGTGTTGCTCGTTTTAACTGACACGTCTCATGTTAATCTTCAACTCGAATCTCGGAAGAATTCCCCTTAAAACACAAAAATTATATATGCTATTATAACACCAAAATAATATATGATGAACCCCAAAATGCCTGGATATAAGAACGGGGTGAGATCAATCCAGAGCTCAAAGATGAAAGTCGGTCGCTAACAATAACATGGCATGCGGCAGGGGTAACTTGATACAGGAAAGAAAACTTACGTAATTGAATTTCTGCTGACAAATGACGGTTGTATTCTTGATTGCTCATTACTAATCTGATAAGTCTGGTGAACTAGTTCGCACTTGCTTTGTTTTAAATTATGCGTACAGCTAATAATTTCACTTTCTCCGGAGGTGCGAGTGTTCTGCTGGGAAAAAGTTGGAATCTGATATATAAAATCGGGGCGAATTCGAGGGAAAACTTTAACAACCACACAACTAATAAATATATAGTTTTTCTTTTTGTCTTGCATGTAGTTATGTATGCATGGGTTGCTCACTGCTTGAATACTTGTGTCAGACTGTTCCACTTTGTCAATGCAGCTGTTACTATATGGAGTAAAGCAATGAATACTTTCATGAGAGTAAATATAGTAGTAGTGATGGTGGTGGTGGTGGCGGTGGTAGTAAGAAGTGGGAAACGGTGAAAATAGCCACATTCACATAGAAAGAAACTCGGGTTGTGCTACCCCAAAAAATAAAAGACGCAGAGAGAAGGCGATATGCTGGAGCACATACCGGTCGTTGTTCCTTTCAGTGAAGAAAAAACTGGCTATGTGTTCCTGGTACTGCAAGGTGGTGGTGGTTTTGTAGCCTGGTTTTCCCTAAAATAAAAAAAAAACGACAGATAGGCCAGCACAGCGGCAATCTTACATTGCTCTGATGTGGGTATAACTTGATTTTTACGTTTTCTTATGTGTACAGCTTGCTTTATTGCTACTGCATAGAGTAAAAGTGTATACTGTTTCCATTCGTTGGGGTTGCTCCTTTTTACCATCGCAGAGGAAAGTAAAACAAAATAGCAGTTAGGGAGTGAGTGAAGGATGGGAGCTATGGTGTGCCAGGCAGGACTTGCCATGTCCCTCGTTGTAGTATTGTTATGCCTCGTCTTTCCCTTTTCTACCCGAAAGATTGGTGAATGACTTTAGAGTGGAGTTTTATCTATCCCCTCAGTGCATGCCCGATGCTCTCATCTTTGGGGAAGGTTGCATGGACTCATTCCGAGTCTACTCTGACGGTTTGGAGGGTTGGAATTGTAACTACTACGTAAGTACGACGAGCGGTGCAGGCAGATCAAGTGTAAACTACTTCAAAAACTTTGCCCAAACGTATACTATAGGCAGGCTTTTCCGCATGGGAGACTTAACCTGATTTTAAAGTATTAATTTTACCAGAACTGGCATATAACCAGGTTATTGGACACGTACGTCTAGGAATGTTATGATGATGCATTGATGACGATGCACATGCATTTTAATGAGCCTTGCACAGTAGTTCTGGCATGCAACATGGTTTACTTGCAACGCAGCGATCACTGTGAAATGAAATCACTGTGAATTGCGTTATAGATTATAAACGTGTTGGATATACATTGAGTTCACTGTTCATTTATCAAATTCATACAGGTGTATGCAAGTATGCATGTTTTGCCATTGTATGATGGAACTACTTGGGAAGTCTAGGAATGAGGTTGTTAAAGACGGATATGAGACGGAAGAATACTCAAGAAAATATTTTCCGTTCAAATTCATTTCAAAGATCACGAGAAGTATATGGTATTCAGCAAGTTTTGTGAAGCATAAAAAATATTCGCGGTCGACCGAATTTTCTGAAAGGTCACGACCGTCTGATTGCAAGATTGGATTATAGGTAGAATATATAGGTATTAGGCACACCGTATTTACATGTTTCAGCAAACCAGTTTGCGCAATCTGCATAGATCCTACTAACGTGAGCAGCAGAGTGAAATGTTATCCTCCAAAATACGAAATACTACATGTCTGTATTTTGACTGGATTGGATTAGTGTGCAATTCACATCCACATACCTATTAAAACTTTCCCTTCAGGAATTTTCCGTTTTAAACTGGAATCGAGTTTATTAACTAATTGCACATAACACCAAGATGTGTTCACGCATTATTGGACTATTGGACATGTGATGTACTTCACCGTGTCACATGATGATCATACAACAGTGCAACGAAACGAAACGAAACGGTGGTTTTCTTTTGAACATTCGTCGTCTAGTGGGGATACTCAAGAAAATAATGATTCAAAATCATAACTTTCTCAGGTACTTGATGAACACACGGCTCATCTCCACAATGTTGCTGCACATATAAATACTAGCTGGCCAGGTTAGGGGTTTAGTCACAAATCCGAACATTTCAGGTTTGAAATTGAGAATAGTGGAAACAAGTAGCGTCTCAGTCAGTCAGAACCAGAAGAAACACGACAGCTTTCTCTACTACATAGCACTCACTTTTACAAACTCATTATTTAGCAGCAGGTTTGGTTTTCGTAGCAATGTATTTCACTAAACAAGGAAAATACGACATTTGACATCGAATAGTAAAATGTGCTAACGTGATTTTATTTGCAATATCAAGAGGGAATTCTGTGTCTAGTTCAACTTACAAGAAAATTCACCCGGTTCGATTGTAATCGCTCGTCCGCATCCGTCCTACCGTCAACAAGTTCGTTTTATTTCAAAATTGTAGTGGTATCTTTCCAGTGACCATAGGAAGTCATCCTTTGACAATCATAGCGATTTATCAAAGATGTACACACAGATATCAGCAGAGTGAGCGCACGGACTATGAGCACAGCGTAGTATCATTTACAAAATCCTGTGATGACAAATCGTTCCACACTTGCACACTTTAGCCCAACAGGGTGTGTTTCATATCTAATATTGAATCTAGGAATCAGATCAGATGTCACACAAAGGCTCTGGGGTGAGGGCAAGTTTTCCTTTCGTGTATTTATCTGTAGTTGCTTTATATAAATTTTCTCTTCCAAATCAGTAGTGCGAAAATTTCTTCATAAAGTAGTTGTGTTCTCCCTGCTTCTCTCCCTTCAACACTTGAATAACTTTGAGAACACACTTGTTTCTCTATTATGAAAGTCCATTTTCCCTGTTTCATATTTGATCCCTTCTCACGGAATTTGGCTCTTGTTCTGGTAAGTTGCGCGTTTTGATGAAAAAATAGGAGACATTTGGGTGAAAGATGACAGCCAGCCCACTGGATATCATCATCACCTTTATACTTGATATACCCGCAGAATTGAGATTTTTCTTTTTCATCTTTTCTATTTCTGTTTCGTTTCATCCAAACAAGTCTGCAGCTATAACATACTATTTTATATTATTTGTATGAGATGATGAAAGATACATGAATTTAGGAGAATCCTCGTCGAACTTCTAACATGTTATTCTTTCACTTAAGCCAGGGGACACGCATTGATGCAAAACCAGAAACGTATATCCTTTAAATATATTTCACATATCCACAAAATCATTATGAACAAGTGTAGGGAAGGCGTTGGTATTTTTAGATACATAGATGAGTTGTCCATGCAGAATTCATATTAATTATTAGCAGGAATAAGGATGAGCGAGGAATAAGTATGTACGTATAAATCAACAAAAATGATTGAGTATTGAGTATTGACTTTATTTAACGTGTTTTTGATAACAACCAAAACATGAGCGCCTGTGCAACTTTCAACTCGTTGGATCTCTAACTAAGTACTTGGAATTAATGAATGAGCATTTAACGCATTAAGTAAGTAGACTAGACATCAAACGAGTGTGACCTGATTGATCCGTAGACTGTATGTGTGAGCCCATTACATAGATTCTTCTCTGTGCAGCCGTTTATACGATTTAAGGCAATCTATAACTGGGCAACCCCCAGCCTCCCTCTGGACACTCAAATGTATTACAGGATAGGATATGCAAATTAACTTGACAC
>JAANSN010000964.1:14591-41468 GCA_036850665.1 Dicranocentrus wangi | reverse complement strand
CTGTCACAAACATTTCAAACCTTGTTTGCACAGCATGACATTTGATGACGCACGTAAATTTTGTTTCTATCGGTCACACTCCGAACCACCAATGACGCTTTCCGTTATGTATATTAATATGTGCTACTCGTTTTGTGGTTACAACATTCAAAAGTGAGCTTGGTGAAAGTCAATGTAATTCCACTGAAAAGCGTTTTTTGTGTGCGAAAGCATATGCAAACACTTCCATCCAACATGTGAGGTGTTTGTAAGGTTAATCAAAGTTAAAATATCTTACCCGTTGATTGAGGCGCAGATTTGACCTCAGGACCCTCGTCTCTTTGACCGTGACGCACCATTGTCCAGGTTTGCTTTTACTAGGTCCTACGGTAAAATCAGTAGCTGTGGATGATGGATTTGAAGCTGTGGAAGGTGACTCAGTCAAAGCTTGTCTTGACCTCTCCCCTCGCTTCCAAGGCACTACCTTGGCTAACGATGATATAATTGACACTAAAATTTTCACAGAGTTCCCTCCCCCCACTCTACAGCAATCAACCTTTCTTGTGTGAAAGTATGCTGTTTGTTATTATGTTTCTGACTCTCTTAACGAAGAAAAAATGGGATTTTTAATAATTGCAACATTGCAAAAAACTCGCACTCTTTTATTTTTTCTCCACTTTCCAGCATCAACATAGTATATGCCCTGCTGGTATAATGCAACTATAATACAATTCAATATGGTCACACAAAGACTCCAGCATATATACATACTTACCAGGGAAAGGATACCCCGTGATGTTGATGATCATGATGATGATACATTTGTAGGGATTTCCCCCATATCGTGTACATACAACATCACCCAGGTTAGGGCTCCTTTCGTTGCGTCAGACTTCGGAAGAAGAATCGATAGATGTGCGCAGGAAACTTGCATCCTTTTTTCGTTGTTCATTCATAGCCTTTTTTGCTGGATATGCGAGAGTGAAAGTTGGAGAAAGTCGAGTAACCTGTTTATTTTTGCACTTTTGGGAGTCACATACTATACGCAGAGGGTGCAGTTTGAGCAAGTGTATATATTTATGCTTGCACACTCTATATAGATGAAATCGGTAAGATGTTGCAGATTCTGGGATTTTAGATCAAACAGGAAAAATGGATACTCCCATGATGCCGTACAAGTGCTTTGCTCATTTTCCTAATGGATTGTCGTCGTTCTTCGATGTTTCTAATGGGATGCATGATATTATGCCTAATGCCTCCTCTATGCATTCCTTTGTCATGCACGCTTGCACCCATGCTGTGTGGATATTTTCCATGTGTCATTCTCCAATCTGATTTCATTTTTGTTTTGTCTCTGCCATGTGCACACTATCGCCACTTTATAATTCGATTAATACGATATACTCCTGGCAAATATTGCGGGTGTGATGCAATGCGACATTATAAATTGCAAGTGTCCAAATTTTTGAAATTCACTTTATCCTTTTGCCAATTACGAACAACTGCGTATAAAAAAACAGATACACAATTGCTATCTTCTTGCTCAAACATTTGCGAATCTGATCCATATATCACACGTCCAATGAGAAGAGCTTTGAAGAGGGATTTTATTCAGTAAACTATGAAAACGATAGGTTGCGGTAGGTCAAACAATAAGCAGTCATGAAACCAAAAGTTTCTTTTTCATTTATCAATACAAGGAGGAAATAATTAATGGTCAGTCATATTAAAAATCCAGCTCAGAGTAAAATGTATATTTTTGTTTCTTCATTAAAACAGGCAAAAATTGTATATTAAGATTTGTAAAGTATTATATCAATCATCACGACACCACTTTATTGGCTGACAACAGAAAGTAGTTTTGTTTTTCATATTATATAGTAATGGTATATCCTGAATATGTATCAACTTATCTGTAATGTTACGCAACGTATCGAATTTTTAAAGCTATAATAGTTTTTAGCTATAGGTTGTAAACAACATAGTACGATTATTTACTGATCATAATAAAAATTATTTTAAAATGAGTAGCAGCAGTAGTAGTCGATTACACAACATATTATGTTTAAAAAGGCTAAACATCTCTCCACAAAATTCTCAGCACTGATTTATAGTCTATATTTATTATAGGTAGCAGTCATAGTGTTGTATATTCTTTTACAAGTTTATTTTTAGGTAGCCAGCAGTCATTCGTATATGTGTATACTGTGAGAACGAAAACAAGATGCTTTCCTTTTTTTCAAAATGTTGTTTTCTCAACTAAAACTGATGGATTTAGTCATAAACCATTATTGTTTACTCGCTCTTAAGTTTTTGTTTTCATTATAGTGATGGTCAAGGTGATGGTAGTGTCAGTTTCGGGGAGAAGTTGGCTCTATTATAGCATTACAAAATAATTTTTATTTTTTCTTGTTCTTTATCATATTAAGTCCAGAAATTGCCATTTCTCATTTTTTGATATTGTGGTTTGTCATTGATGTATTGATTGAACGTTTCTCTCTTTACCTGTCTGCAGAGAAAATTGTTGATGGCAAAAAAGTATTTTTTTAGTATATTATTTGGTGTCACAACACTTGTCATGTTTCTTACATACTAAACACAATGCAAACAGCAGCTTTTTAATTGTTAACTAAAGCATTCAAACCAGCACTCACAATCAGTCATACACAAATACATCTCTAGTACATATTGCTAGTTCGTATAGCTATTTCCAACAATTCATTCTATTTTTTTCCTTTACAACTCACAACATCGTTTACATTTTTCCACTCATACCACAACATGGCCCGCATAAAGTAATAATTATTATGTAACCAGCAACAGTACAGCGTTATAAGTAGTAACAAAAGGTGTATTTTTCAGCGCTAATTTATAGTCTATGCATATGTTATCGGTGTAAGTTTAATGATGGATGACTTCCCTTGCTCTAGTACAAGATGTGTATATTTAAAGCAGCCACGGCAAGTAAATCAAATTTACGTGTGAGCAGCTTCCTTGTCGCCAGTCAACTCTCCTTTTAAAATATAGCACGTTTAAATTCTCCAGAGATGAAGACGCGGTTGAAAAACGTAAAAGTTTTGCCGTGAAACGGTGCAAATATATCTTGTGCCTACTACATTATATATATGGTATATATGGCTGATCCCAGTGCACAAAATTGTTAAACATTCATTAACTACTCATTTTCCAGTGTGCTATGTGTAAATAACACTGGTATTAAAACTGTTTTAAACAAGAAATAGTTATGCATAGTCAGTAGCAATTAGTAAACACACTCTTTCCTGCCTTATCCTTTCAATCCCCTACGGTAATTATTTTATGACCAAATAGAACCAACACTACGCAAGGCACACGGAAATAAATAACGTGATTAAAGAAAGGTACAACATCGTTATAATACAGTTAATTAGTACTCCTAAGAAAGTTTACAATAGTATATGTGTGTGATTTAAATAATATTAAATGCATACTCTCTCCCTCTATTTTGCTTTTCCGCAATTATTGCAACTTTGGTAGATTATTTTATGCATAAAAAGCATGATCTTTTGCCGAAGAGTTTTCATACAACTCTTGTAGTATTTTAGGATGAAGAACTTTTGCCCTCTTTAACCGACATATAAATAAATGCAATGCTGTTCGATGTCATCATCCATCATTGCTGAAGGTACGCAAATAGTTATTAATACTATTACTACACAATTATTACTTGTAATTAATGTACATTTATAGCAGAGCGTAAAGAGGAAAGAGGGAGGTTGGGATACCAGAAAGATTATCAAAAGATGTTTTTCTGGTTATCCGTAATTCTCCGTTGTCTACATATCATAAAACGTAGAAGAGCAATTAGCAGAGAGGCAGAATACTTGTTTGTTTTACACAGCTGTCAACTTGGCATCTTTGTGTTTAATATGAATTGTAATATATGTACAATTATGTGTACGACATTTTCATGTTGGAAGATGAATGGGCAGATGAAATTTATGATTTTCAGTCAAAATATTCAGAGTTCATCATGACGAGTTGTCAGTGTGAGTCAACTCACTACTTCAGGTGCGATATTTCTAAAAACGCAGTACAAATTGATGGAAATGGTTTTAAAACCAACGATATTTCAAACTTGCTTTAAATGTCTATGGTTTAAACGAATCTTTCGAATACAGCCCACAAATAAAAAAAAGTTGCTTACGTTCAGCAAATTAAACATAACAGCATTCATTTTAATGTCTGATGTCACCCAGTACACAACCATATTATATGTATGTATGTATTGTTTTATATAGTATTATATAACTCCTATCATCATCATCATCATCGTAAACTGTATATATTTATGTATTTTTGTGATTCATTAATATTACATGTATTTTTATGTATACTTTACAGACTACAGACTAAACACGCAAATTAAGATTTTTCTCTCTTAAAAATCTTTCATCTTTCGTAAAACAGTGTCGTATTATATATGTGTAATTAAATACTTGACAAAAACTAGAATGTTAGCAAACAATAATATTAATGATAAATCCGTCCTTCTTCTTTGCTCTATTTAAATCATTGAGAATGCAACACAATGACAGAGACCGTCATTTTCCAGTTAACTCAAACAAAAGCAAAAAAGAAAAACAAAAAAATGACTTGCACAATTAACATAATAATTAAATACTCTAAATTAACATAATATGAACCTTGAACTACCAAAGAATATTATGCCATTTTCACTGCCGCAACAATTAAATTAAGTAAATCCTTTTGTATTTGCATGCAAAAATTTTGATTCTTTAAATAGCATGCAAATATTCGTGTAGGTCGTGTGTTCTCAAAAAAAAATTTGTGTATATAAATTATGATACAATCAATTAGAATGTGCACATCACGTATCTATCTAACACAGGTGTGTGTGATATCGTACTCGATATATATGTACTACATTTTTTCACATAGCAGTTTTAATTGACAAAAAAAACCAAAAAGATGTTCCTAGTATTGTTTCTGTAAAATATTGCAACGAGAATTGGATCCGACTTTTCTGATGATGTGTGTGGTTATCTGAGTCCATTTCTATTTATATGATATTAACCTTTACGACAACTAAAAATATCCAAATACTTGAGATGTTATACAACTATAATTACAGTAGTAGTACATTGTTAGATTAAAAAAAGCTCTGCTGATTGGAGTTTATTATGACGAAGAGCTTTCCAACAACAAAAAATGTGTAATATATGATGTCAGAAAAATAAGCAGCCCGTAAAAATGTTAAGATGTTCGTTTTTTTGTGAAACCAGTGGAAAAAGCTGTTTTTGGTTCGTTCTTGTTGCTTTTTCCTTGTTTTTTTGTATTAAATTGGAAGAGAAGCAACATTTTTGTAGGTTGTTTGATGTTGCTCTGAACTTTGTTTGATACCCTTGATCTTATAAAAAAGTATATACCGGTGATTCGTAAGACCGTTTCCAGAAAGAGAAGTGATTGATGACGATAAGAGTTGTATTGATTGAGATAGAGTGAGAGAGAGAGAGAGAGAGAGAGAGTGGAACCGAGGCAGATTACATAGTGTTGTTTTACATCTATCTATCTATCTATATTTTATTTACGAAACAAACCTGGTCCTGATCCAAAAGACGGCTCTACTCTTTGCCTCGTAAAAAGCTCATGCCGAATAAGGCGAAGAGAGAATCGTGTGGATATTAATAAAGAAAATGTGAGATATGGCAGCAGAGAGAGAGGTATATATCGTAAGTAAAGTTGGAAATAAAAAAGAAATTTCTCCAGTGATCAGCTCAATCGCAAGAGTTGAAGAACAGAGAAAGAGAGTTCTTATTCCATGTTTTTAGAAAAAAAGTCAAACAAAACAATGTTGAGAATAGAAATGTTTTTTTCCCAGCTATACTCTCTGATATTATATAGCAGACAGACAGAGAAATATATATATTATTGTATGCCTCGCTAGTAATCTATACAGTATGAAGAGTAATTTTAATGGTTGTAGGTAGGTTGCTTATTATTTTCTTTTTCCTCTTGCATTAAATTCTATTAAATAGGGTTGCCTCTTGATAAAAGTAGGGAAGGAAAGCTCCATCTAATATCCAGCCAATTCTGCAAATGTCTGATCCATTTCGTCCGCGATATTTTTATATTTTTCTTTTTCGTTGACCAATTCATCTGTAAATACCAAAGACAAGGAGAGATTAATTTTCGCTTTTAGCAACATACGATGGGCGTTTAGCGTGAAGAATTTTTACTGAATAAGCGGATAAAAATGCGATAAAACAAGCAACTTCCCACGCGATTTAAAAAATGTTATTCCGGAGAAACCGGAAACACGCACACTCACTCAACGAAATTACTATAAATAATGTTAAGAGAAAAAAACTTATTTTACGCTGCTTAGTATTTTTTTATAAAGCATTAGGTTTATATATATTGCAGGCATGTCACGGTTTGCAAGTTGTAAATTGATGTCAGTGTATGCATATTTAGAATTCTAGCATCTGGTCGAGAAGTTCGGTAGCATCTGTTGAACTTCCTTTTTTCGCTACAAGATTATATACACAAGTAATACTTTAAGCTGTAGGATAAAATTCTGCTTTGTCGAAAGAGCAGAGGAAACTCATTCCCATAGATTTAGAGGAGGTATGCATACAGTATGCAAAAAAGAAAGGAATACGCGAGCTATATGGAACGCAATCTATGCCTTTCTATAGAAAAAATAGTAGCTGGATATACACATATCGAAGTTGTCCAGTGCAGTGCCACCGGTTTCAAGCACTGACTCAAAAATGTGGGCAACTAAATGTAACAGAGTATATATGAGATTAGGAAGTTTTCAGGTGAAAAAGCAACCGTCATCGACTCGGTACGATGGGTCCACAAGAAGGGGAAAGGATAAAGAGATCATGATAAAACGGAAGAAAAAAAACAGTAGGGAAAAACCATTTCGTTCACCACAGCACAGGGAGTTCACTTTCTTTTACTAGCCTAACACCGAAGAGAAAGTAATTTTGAGGGGAACAGAACAGGACTCTCGAAATTGGAAGTACTTTCACCAACTTGAGCCAAACGGGATTAAAACAAGCAATCTCTTTTTTATTGAATAGACTTTCAATTACTTTCCAAAGATTGAAGTACTTTCAATTTTTCCAATGCAGTTATCGCTCTTTTTAGGGGTAAAAACGAGGACAGGGGAACACGACAAAAATAAAATAAAAAGAAAAAGAAAGAAAATAAATAGAAAGAAAGTGTCCGACTAACATGAACCAATTTTTTAGACGACTATAATTGAGACACCGACTGGGAGAAAACGAAAGAGACACTGGGTATAACTTCTTTTTGTCTGAGAAACTCAAATTCAGGAGACGGGAGAATTTTGTGGTGAGAGAAGACACTAATTGATGGCGATACAGAGAGATGAGTAAGTACGGAATTTAACTGGAAGCAGCAATGGACGGCATGTTTAATAGCCAGTGAGCTCGGAGAAGGTGGCATCGAGCTCGTCCGTAATTGACTTGTATTTCTCCTTCTCGTTGACCAATTCGTCTGCAACAGCAAGTAACATGAATAGCTAACTAATATCTTACTTTTTACTAGCCACTAAATGTAACATATGACCAGAGAGACGCTGACAACAGTGCGCAGCAGCCGCATTGTACTGGATTTTTAATGTTAAGCAGAAAACACATAATAATAATACATCCTACTTTGAATAATAATACCCAACAAATACCGACTTGATAATAAGCTTAATAATATCTTAGATTTTACACTGTATGCGCGGCAGTAAGCAGTTGTGAATACTTTGGACTTATTAGGATAATGTGGAGAGGATGTGCCTGATTTATCGGATAAACAAGTAAATCTTGTTTTTGCAAAATCAAAAAGCTAGAAATAATAATGTTTGTTAAGTATTTGTTTCGTTGTTTAAAAAAATAGCAACTCACATATGACCAGAATTCTGAGGGCATTTTCGCAAAATAAATATCACACTGCCCTTTTAATTCTGACAAACTGTACTGGAAACAAAAATATATTTGCTGTGGATTAGGACAAGGCTGTATATAAATTACTTATTTTGAAAATAAAATTTAAAAAAAATCAAGGTGAACATACTGAAAAAGGGAAAATTTTCGTCTGTTTAACTTTTGGTAGAAATTTTTGGATCCGAATAGAAATGCCAGTTTTTAAAAGAAAATATAAAGATTTGTGTTTAGATGAGGGACTGTAAGAGGTGTAGGTGTGTGTACTCCGAAGGTTTTAATACGCAGACAGTTCATTGAAAGTTCCGTCCAAGTCATCGCAAATTGCCTTGTATTTCTCCTTGTCAGACACCAGCTCATCTGTACAATCAGTTTGACCAGTGTTTCATTTTCAATTGTGATTTTTGTAAAAGATTTGTTTTTTTATCACAGTTTCAATAACATTTACAACACTACGATGTGCGCATATGATTTTGTCTAGAGTAGTTTACAAAGCTTATAATTTCTAGCTTTAGTGCAGAGTAATAGAAACGTAGCAGCAAAAGGAAATGTAAGCCACCGAGAGTTTGCTCTTGAAAGTTGATTTTGTGTGCTAAAGCTAATTTTTTCCCCAGCAGCAGGAGCTTCTGCTTACACAGGAGATGAACATAAAAGACTCTCATTCACACTTGCACTGTGGGTAACAGTTTGCTAACAAAGTTTTCATCCCCGAGAAAGTTTTTAGGGGCTATAGCATACTGTACGGAATGTGAATTGTGAAGCCATTTGAATTTAGCCCCCGCCACCATTATAGCAAATTTGGCTATCCAATTTTGTTTAGCTTATCTTTAACCATTTGAATTCAGTACATGTTCTGAATATCCTGCAAAGTGGCCTCCATTTCCTCCGTTAGTAATCTGCTTTTCTCCTTTTCTCCAATCAAATCATCTATACATAAATGTAGATATAATGCATGTATTAATCAGGCGAGATGACGATGAATTTAAACTGTAAGCGTGACTCCGCTTACAGTCTTAACTGAAATGCGCGTTTATGCAGCAAAATAATTATTAATATTCAAACATAAACAATTGGCATAAACGAAAGAATAATGAGTATCTGGCTGGAGTTACGATAAATTAAAATATTAAGTAAATTACGATACATATCTGGAAAATTATAACGTTGAAGAAAGAGATACATATAATATATATATATGATTGGTTGGATTCTAGAAAAAAACAAAGTATCATACCTTCCAGCCTGTCGACTTCCTTCTGCAGCTTCTGCACGGATCTCTCAGCGAATTCGGCACGAGCTTCAGCCTGTGTTATTTCCGAAGAAAGGTCATGTTATTTCATACCCGTGACAAGAGATCAATTAAAAAGTCAAAAGCAAGCTTTAGGTAATTGCAGTCAAGGGACGAAAACAAGCTAAATAAGTCGTTTAAGCAATGTCTGGAATGTATTTGTAATAATGGTACATAACAATAAAACTAAAACTGTCAGCCAAACTGTACATTGAAAATAAAACAAACGTATAAAATCGTTAATTCAAGTACAAACAAAACATGGTTTCAAATTCCCTTCAACTGAGAATTACAAGATTTGTCGTACACTGTCTAGAGCACTTCAATGGCATTTATAGTAAAAACGTAATAAAGCAACAACTGTGTAAGTGTAATGGAGAAGCCGACAAATAATTTAAATAATAATTAAGTCTGTTGATTGCAGCTGAGACTCCCAAGGTGAAAGTACTCCACTAGTAGTGTAATTACTTACTTCTTTCAGGGCATCAGAAAGAGCACGCAACTGCATCGAGTAAGTTTCTTCCATTTGTGAAGCCTTAATTTTTTTGTGATCCAACATAAAAAACAAAAACCACACACCGTGCACTTGTTAGACAAACCAAAAATTAGTGATTGAGTACAATTTTAAAACTAAAAAAATCACACCAAGCAGTTTACGTTTAGTGATATTTCACACACCTGCCGTTAATACTTAATATGTGAATACGCCAAAATATGTGATGAGAACAAAGCTACACCCGCAGAAACTGCTTTACACGCGTGAGGTGAATGTTTTATGACGAGGTAGGGTTGTGTGAGAGATGTGCACTAAAGTTACCAACACACAGCAAATGTGTACGTGAGGTATATGTAAACACACGGAAAAATGTGTCGGAGAAAACTATTTGCCAGTTTGCCACACACACGGGTAAAACAACAAAGAAATCACAAAAACTTACATTACAAGTGTACATGACGTACAATAAGGCATATTTAAGGAAAAAGGTGGGAGTACGGAGGATCAAAAGAGGTTGGAGAGAAAGTTGAGCAAGGTTTTGCTTATGTATACTTTCTACAACTCTACTTCAAAGTGTGATAATCATCGTGGAACATTGAAAAAAATGTCGACATTTCTAACCAAAATAGCTTCCTTCCTCGTGGATAACAAGCCTACGTGTGTGAAAGCATACCAGCCAGACAATATTTTTTTTGTCTGAAATGTTAAAATGCAAAACTTGGGACAAGCAGTGTGTTAGCTACTTTCCACCGTATTCACTTTGTTAGCCGTGAACTATTGAGGAGTAGTGGTATCTAACAGCTTTTTAGGAGGTTTTCGGCGCAGAATTGATTACATCGTCAGATAAGCATTTTTCCAATAAGACTACCAAAGACAGCAGATTTTCGGAGCGATACAAGTTAATTAATATATCAACTCTACATCTACTTTGCGAGGTGGTACTTATCGATGCTACATGGTCCACAAATTTTACGTTTTTCATTAATCTAATATATGGAACTACTCAAGCATTTCATGTCACGTTTCGTCTCGCAAGAAATGACTCTGATACAGACACAGAAGCCGGAAAGTCGGGATAAGTCTTAAGAGTCTGAAAATAGACAGTAGGGTTAAGAATTTTTTGTAACAACGCTTAGGATGCTACCTCCTTTAGCCGTGTGGATAGAATCTTGATCTGAGTCTTATACTCCTCCTCACGTTGATTCGCCTATTTCCGACGAGATTGAAATAGGAAGCAAACATACAGAGTTAATTTCAGAGTTGCTTGTTAAAAAGGAGTGTACAAACTCTTTACGCCAAATGTATTTTATAGACACCTATCATGAAACCAAGAAATTTTGGCGTCGTACCAAGTTTACAATGCATTTATTTTTTTTACCTGTACTGATTTCTTCATTTACTGAAAAATATAGTTTTCATTTTTCGACAAGAATTTGGACAGAATTTCAGGAATACCGGACAACAGATACAGATAGGACAAGAACACGAAATCAGGATATAGATCAATTTTAAGTATTAGTTCTACGCAAGCTAACTCTACACAAAAAAGCATGGTACAACTACAAGCTTTAGAAGCAACACTAACTAAAGCAGCGTTCTATAAAAAAATAAACTTTCGGGTTTTGTTGAAAACTTCGCTCGAAAAAACTCAAATCCAATCGGCATCAGAATGTTCATAAAAAATCTGTTTGTGTGAAAGTGTTCGTAATGTGTATATAATTTTGGGTCAAATATTTTTTAATTGTCAGAGAGCGGCAGCAGGTTTTGGGCACAAGAGGTAAACTCATTTTTTTAATTAACTGTTAACGTGTCACGAGTCGTGCAGGGACACTCGTTTAATATAGTACCTGCTTGAGTCTAGCAGTAAGGATTTTGATCTGCTCTTTGAATTCATCTTCTCGTTGACGAGCCTGATATTATGTTCCATATTAGGTCATCGGGAAATTATAGTCACACGTACACACGACCCAAAGTTTTCCAAGGTTTCAAATGGTGTTTTGTGAAGACATAATTTTACAATATGCAGAAGAGTCAGACAAAAATAGGGCATTTTAATAACCGAATCAAAAAATTTTTGGGGCAGGTAGGGGGTGGGTTCTAGAGAGCCACTACTACTCTAATCGAAAAAAATATATGCTGGCGATGTATAGTAATTACATGTGTAAGTTTATATGATGTATATAAGCAGAAAGATAGGGGACTTTGACAAAGGACTACTCCAATTGATTTCCAAAGGCGTTTGCTAAAACGTTGATAACTACAGAGCATATCTTACTTTAACTACGAGCTACAATTACAAGCTTAATTTTGTTTTACCAATGTTGACTACCACAACATGGAGTTCAATGCGTATCTACTATACCGAACTCTAAAGAAAGCAGTTTAAAGACTAGACGGAAGTTGGAAGTTCTGATAGACCAGATTTCAAGAAATGGCGGTTGAAAAAGGATATTGAATTGAAATATATTAATTAAATAGACTTTTAAAGGGAGAAGTAAGGTAACGCGAGGGAGTAATGGAAGCTTTGGAATGATATCGTGAATATGACGATGTATATATATAATGTTTATATATGTAGGTATAAAATTGTTTTGTAAGCTTCTATAAAATTAAACTTGGGTTCATGGAATCTAACATATCTAGTTTGTCATTCGTATCTAGCCCTTATTTCGATGCACTTTTTTGACCTATATGCTCATCAAATTTATATCTCAGCACCAGAATATATAATTGAAACTTAATAACAACATAGTATTCAATTGAGGATCGGTGTTTCCATTAAAGCTTAATCGGCCACATACCTTCTCTTCAGAAACTTCAAGTGACTTCAGGTTGTTACCTACTACTCTCAACTCCTCTTCAAGTTCAACGATCTTCCTGTAAATTGAAAGAAATGATGACCCATTACATTCCTATTCTTCAAGATGACACATTTCTCAAAGCGAAAGCAGGAAGCTTATGAAGCCAGCGTTGATAATTAAATAACAAAGCTAGAAATAAGTACATGCTTGCAACTATAAATTCAAACAACATAAAATCTGCATGCAACGCAGTTGTGTTAATTACAACACACAATTAATTAAAACCAAAACCACATACGATTCGCCTTGCTCAGCACGCTCTTCGGCTCTCTCAAGATCCTGTTCCATCATAACCAATTTCCTTGCAACCTATATATTTTAATTGGTCAGTGCAAATCGGCCCACAAACACAACAACAGGCGGAAAACACACGGCAAACAGAGCAAACAAAAAGAAAGAAAAAACAATGTATTAAATGTATTTAGGATGATGAAAAATTGAAACATAAAGTTTATTTATTAAAAACAGCCAAAACCAACCAAAACCTTCACATCGTCATATAACATCAATACACTCATAAAATAACACACGGAAGTAATATATTTATATCATCATGCACTTTGGACATTTTGCTTAGGTTATATCCTATGTCATTCATATTCATTAACAGTGCATCATGCCAGCGAGCATTCCACAAAAATCGCAAATTATTAATTAGTAGTAGTAGTTAACATAATCACCAACCTAAACGCTATGAATTGATTTTAATTTGTGCAACCTCTGACTAAAAACATTATGCATGATTTTTGCAGCAATAGCACAAAGAAATGCTAAATTTAAAAATGTGATAAGAAACTAGTATGTCATAATTAACTGGAATATTCGTTTACTCACGATTCACCGGTTTCGGCACGCTCTTCAGCACGCTCCAAGTCAGCTTCAACCATGGCTAACTTACGGGCAACCTTTAGTCATTCATATAAAGATTTCAGTCAATATATAGTTCAATGCTTGCTTGTGTCAATTATATTTCCAATTCAAACACATTCGTTGAGAAAAAATCAAATTAGTAATCAAAATTACATTTCCAAAAATGTGAAAATAAATGGATTAAAGCAATAAATCAACATTCAATTTTAATCAAATTTAATCAGTCAACAAAATAGATTGCAATGAGCAATCTTTCAAAATTACAAAATGGATTTGTAAAAAGGAAAAAAAACAAGCACTGTGGTTATAACTTCAGCCAAACCGGAGTATCGTGCAGAACTTGTAGGGGAAGTAACTCGTATTAGGTACTTATGCTGGTACTCTCATGCTAATTTTTCCTAATAAAATATTTTAAAAGCCGAGTAATTGCTCCTTGATTGATTGATATGTGCATTTCATTAATTGAAAACAGGATTTTTTTTTCAAAACTATTTAAACTTTACACGCTGCATAGTATGCTTGCAAAGTTGTGTAAACTGATTTCTTAGTGATAGATAATCTGTATTATAGTACAAATATGTACAATGCTATATTTGGAAGATTCAGAACGAAATTCCAATAATGTTGGTTCTTCCAACGGTAATTCCCACTAAACCCCATGTTTGAGGAGCAGCAGTCAAAAAATCTATTTACAATCGCATGCAAAACGCAAACTACCAAATAATGCAGCTAATATTCTACCTATCCCACTACCCTAACCTGGTACTGTGATTTCTTTAGTGAATGTACTGTTAATATATTTATATATCTTAAATGAAATTTTGGATAGTGCATAAGATACATTATTATTATGAGCATAAACATAACTGTTCAGCTGGAACTGGTTGGAGTATAGCTGTATACATCAACTAGTAAGTATTATATAATAGGCATTAAAAGTAATAATTCTAAAGATCTAGTAGAACATATAACTCACTACATTGTTTATGATAATGGTAAGAGTACACACTTAGATTAAACATTACGCATTCCGTAATGCATTCCAACACTGAGAGAATCAAACAAACACACTAAGAGTTTCTAGGTCATATAAAAGTGAAGAAGGTATTATTGACACCTAACAAAAACACATCAATCCACTCGAGTTAGACAATGTCGAGATGGAATTTAAATTAAAGACCTCATCGTATTTGCGGTCAGCCTCTTCAGCCAGGAACCTGGCTTCCTTCAACTGACTCTCAAGTGAGTCCATTCGCTCTTCATCGGAGATGGCACGGTTCTCCAACACCTTTCGCATGCTGTCATATTTGTAAAAGATAGACATCATCAACCCTCTCATTTTTTATTTCGTAGAGCATGTGCTTCTTCTTTGGACTTCATGTATCCACCATTTTATCGAAGGATCACACTACCTCACGTGTTTGTAACCTTTACTAAACCTACAACCGGCGTACCTACAATTTCTTTCAACCTTGATTTGTCTCATCGAATTCAGCAGTCATAGCATTGATTTTATTATTATTACAGTCGAAATGCTTTTAATGAAAAAATATGACGGAGTATTTTTATAGTACTCGGTACATGTTCCTGTTGTGGCTTTCATGTTATATTTACGCGGAGTATTTGTGATTGCTTAAAGTAATAACAAATTACACTTAAATGACACGTCCACATCCGGACGTTTGGCGAACAAATTAAGAAAAAAAGTGAATTGGATGGTTTTGTGGCTTTGGTCTGCTGTGCATAATGTGTTAGGTTACCTCTTCATATTTTTTGTCCGCCTCCTCGGCAATTAATTTAGCTTGGGCTAACTGTGCTTCTAATATTGCAATTCGGTCGTCTTCCATGTTAGTACGGTTCTCTAATGCTTTCCTTATTCTGTTCCAATATTCAAGTTCAAAATCAGTTTTTCTCGTGGAAATCATATTTATCAAGTTACTTTTTCAAGCAAAAAGTCAGAGACAACAAATCGATGTCTAATATTGCATTCGTTATTTTTTGTCCTTTGATATCATGTATTTTATCCATGCAAAATCATACGCCTGTTAGGTTCACATATACTGAGGGAATGGCGTCATCTATCACAGAGGAAATTGAAGCATAAATCTCTACAAATTGCACGTTTGTATATTCGTAACGCAACAAATATATGATGTTGCACGGATAGGTTGAATGATCCCTAACACAACACGTGGAAGTTGTTCTCATAAAAAGTTTTGTCCACATTTTTATAGAGACATTACCGCTCAGACTCATCAGCAGCCTGTGAAGCCTGAGCCAACTTGGTGGTGGCGGTTCCCAAACGCTCCTCGGATCGCTCCAAGTCCTCCTCGAGCAGTTGGATACGACGGTTCAGAGCAGCAACCTCAGCCTCAGCCTATGAATAGAAACGGTCAAATTAACATTGTACACTGTATAATATTCATTGCATATACAATCCATGGACCACATGAGGAATGCTCTATTGAAAAAAAATAATCAGTGACAAACATTCAAAATCGACATTACAATATTGTATTGTGGATTCACGCTGACATGAACATAACAAGATACACATAATCCCGCTTGATTTTCACAAGGCATTTTATTGAATAAACGATGTGTACAGAATTCGAAATATTATGCATTGTTATATCGATATACGATCCGTAGAGGATATCGGCAGAAGGTATATCGCGTAAGCGCAAATAGTCACGAGGAGGAATGCTTTGTCATTCAAGGTGTACCAATGCCAAATGACAGTACATATCTAGTGAAATATGAGCATACCCAGTCCTACTGCTTCCCAGTAGTCACCGCTTACAAATTACGCTTTTTTATTTATATTAGACACAGACACGGCACACGTAAAAAGTCTACCCTTGATAATTGTTATGTAATTTGACGATTGGTGGAGGATCAGTGAATAACCATTTTTCAACCAAATCAAGCCACAATTCCTGTACAAGGTCTGCCACCATTCCGGCTCAGTCGAACACAAAAAAGACTACTGTATAGTGTGACAATTCTCATCATTAGATTCACTCCACACAGTCCGTATTCATAACTGCCACTTGACCATATTCAGTCAGCACTTTATACAACTGACCCGTTTCACCTTCTGATTCGGTCAGACATGCCAAATTTGGATTTTTCCAATAATGAAACAACTCCTTTCATTTTTGGTCACCCAGAGCAGACCTATTCCCTATGTGATAGTCACGTATAAGTACAAACATAGTTCGCATCGCAAACTATCATTACTTTTGACATGCACTACCTCATTTGTTGCTTTTCATCAGTGCGACTAAACAATCTGCCACCAGTCAAATATATATACATACTCCTAGTCAGGCAGTAGTAGTAACTTTGATTAATATTTGCAAAGGTTTGTGCTACGTGCGAGGAACATAAAAAAAGTCGTTATGGCTTATGGAGGCGAAACCCCCGTGCAAAGCAAAAATGAGCCCTGTACGACAACAATGAGTTCTAAACACTATCATTTTCACTGTATATACCTTCCTAAATCCTCATAATTTGTACCACCACCGTACCGTACTGTTTACTAGCGTAGCATTAAAACAATGTACACAACCCGTCGACTTTTTTCATGGCTTAATCATTTTGAGTGAGCTTGGCGTAAACGCAAAATTCAGCAATCCTGTTCTCCCCCACTTTTCGGTTTCGCTCACGAAAAGTCCCTGCACATAGACAGGCGTTTTTCTGATCTGATGATATATGCTTCATAAAGTATTAATCAGAAAGCTGTACTTATTGCATCTTATTTTCGCAGAAAGTAAACACTTTTTCTTATCAGACTGTATGGGGTCGTCCCGGTACAAAAAAAAACACTTTCTTTTTTTGCTCAACGTTGTGTCACGAACTACAAACACGAACTTACGTAGTAAACTATGATGATATGGTGGTGTAATAAAATGCATAATATTATATTATTTATCCCCATCTTGATACTGGTCGTGCGATAACTAGGTAGGCATTTTTTGCGTATTATCTGATACACACATATCATGATGCTAGTACCACAGCATGCTAAATATTTCATGCCCAGATTTCCGATTTAATCCAATAAAGCAACCTTTCAGGGTGTGACTTTTGCTAGTACAACAGGTTAAGTGTGAATATACATATGCGAAGAAGCATCACCATTTAACCCAAGAAGCGAATAACATTTTAATAAGAAATTCTGATAATTTTATGTGCATCTTATCGGTATATTTTTTGTTTAAAAAAATTGTACTGTCCCAGATAGCCCAGTAAGAAATGTCCGTACAGGTTATTCCCAAAAAGTAAAAATAAACCACGTAACATGACAGCATAATATGTTACGCTGCATGTATTTCATCAAGATGCGGAATGAATGATGATGACAAAATAAGGCTGGTGATGAATTCCCCAGATTTATAAGGAAACCTGCCATGCTATGGGACCGTGTCGTGGTGATTCATTCATTTCTCTATTCATCACTTTGTAGGTAGACTACACCAAAAAGTGATGACCATTCGTCTTACTTTCTTTTTCATTTTGATTCTCCTTTCCTGCATCTCCAATCCAAACCCACTAATATGCTCATATTATGTACTACACCTGCCTGGCCTGGCAACTAGGTCTATTTGATGTGGTTAAGTGGTAGGTAACGTGATGCCATGCTGATCAACTGCATTCCAAAAAAATCCCCTTTTACCTTGCATCTATAGTGCACCATATACCACCAAACAACAAGACATTATCACCTTATCTTGAATGTGGAAATCGCGTAATTAGCCCACGACATACATCACTCCCCATTTATTATCTTTTACAAGTAAATCCAACAAATCTAAATGCTACACTTAATCTCAATAACTAGCCGAACTGTATGTACATATATCTTCTTTCCCAAAATTAGTCATGATCCCAGGGGGGAGCCAGCGTGGCAAAAAATCATAAAAAAATATACATTTCCATTTACCTGTTTCGCCCATATTAGTACTAATGATCAAATCAGAGTTATATACAACCATTCAACCATCTTCTTGCTCTCATGTTAATAAATCTGACTGAGCAAATAGTATTAATTTAAACTCCAAAATGGAAAAAATCTAATGGTTCGTTGCACTAAAGGGAAACGTAGGATCGATATAATGTAGATTTGTGGGTTTATGCGGTATTGCAATTACTACTGGAAAAATCCACTTTCATCCTCAACCAAAACTGCGTGACGACTCGCCGAAGCAAATCAACCGCATCCTCCTTCATAATCACCGCACCGCTATCATTTATGATGATGACTGAATGCTCACGTTTACGTCGTCTTTTGAACTTGATGAATTATTAGCTATAATAATAATAATTTTGTAAAACTAAAATTTGAATGTAATCTTACTTCTTCTCGTCTCATAACTTCCATGTGAAGCTTTTTCTGGAGTTCCTCACAATCCTCTTTATACTTTTCCATTTCCTCTTTCGTCTGCCTCATTTTCTTTTTGAGGACATCGAGGAGTCCCCCTTGCTGAATTTGAGTAGTAGCCATGATTTGCTCTTAAAAATATACGTGCACGAGCACCACAGGTGATTAGGAAAGACAAAAAGTAGATATTTCAAAGGACCAAAACCTATATATAGATTTTCAGCCCTTTCAACTTCTCCAAGTTACACGTGACCAGGTGGGAGTGTAACGTCAACTGGATTATCTCACTGCTCACAATTCCTCCCCAGTAAAAATTACAGTACTATATACTTTCTTCCGTTTTCACTATGTTCACCAATACCACCTCGGAATACAAAATGTTTCAAATCCTTCCCTCAAAAACAAAAAGATACAATTTGGCCGAGAAAAAAGTAGAAATTTACTTTTGTCCACTTTGCATTTGCAACTTTGGCAGTGTGATCAGCAGTAGAAGTGAGGTATGTTTTGAACAATCTCTAAAGCTGATGCTTTTTTCCTATTTGTAAAATTTTTGATCGATGTTTCTTTCTATATATCTCCGCGGTTTGTGGTGAAAATACACAAAATATTTTGTCTCTTCGTTTTCTTTTTTCGTCACTAACAATGAAAGCTGAGCAGAATGGGAATTTCTATTGGCAAATCCCTGTTAATTGTAATTAAGTTTCTCAATGAATAACGGGCAGTGACAAGTTAAACATGAAAATGAACTTGTGTTTGTTGGCAGCACGAAAACACATTCAGTAACAGTAATAAATACAGCACAAACTTCTCGGCTCTAGTGGATCATGTATATATGATGTATATATTTATTTATTATTTTTTCTAAATTGAATCAGCTAGCAAATGGTATGTAGTACTAGGATTCAATTCAAATAGTGATGGAATGAAAAAGCCGACGGACTACCAAAAGTAAAAATATGTATGCAAAGTGAACATAATATTACAGTATATATACGTGAGGTAGTAAAATGTAAGCAGAGAGTAAAGGAAGGAGCAAATACTTTAGTATAAAAAAGTTTTTTAAGTTTCAATGGGAGTGGACGATGAACGTCGACGACGACTACGACGACCGTGTTGATGATGATGATCCCATCATTCTTATAACAATATATACCTAGTCAATGTACATATATGCACATAAAAAGATTTTTCTACTGGGGCTGTTGTAGCATTGGTCACATTGCATGCAGAAAATATGGAGAGAAGGATGCTCCTTTAAAACAGTGTACGGTACGTTTCTGGCTAATACGGCAAACTGTAAGGATACATATGACACGACCGTCCTAAAACTTTGGTAAAATATAAGGTATATATTATTCCATCAAATACATTGCGTTCTCGTTTTTCCTCTCTCTCTCGCAGGATATACCATACCCAAAGTAACAAAAAAGTGTACAATGCAGGAATGGTATCTGGTATACAGACGGGGCTCACACACGGCAATGAAAATTTTCTCGTTTTTTCGCCTATCCTGTGGTGCACACAGTTCCCGTATGAGTAAGTAGTACCCACTTGTCTGTTGTGATATGTGAGGATTTTATGATAGCCTGAAAATGGAGAAAATCAAGGCGGTGGCAGAGCACACACACATACACACACACATTGTAACTTTTTTTGTAAAGATAGCATACAACTAATATCACATCACCATTCGATTCCACAATTTCAGCCCCCTGTGCATTGTGCTAAACTTTGCCGTGTGTGTTGTGTGCTTGTATGAATAATATGTACATGTAGAACCTCTTAGCTTATTTGTTTCACATATATGTAAGTGGAATCTTGGCGAAAAAATATTGTGTTTTAAAGTTGTAACGCGGATTGGATCTGAGGATGATGTCTATGTTTGGTGTTAAGTCGGGGTTCTGTCTGACGAGTTCCACACACCACCCATGAGCCCTTGATTTCTGTAATGTATTTTTCTCATTTCTATTTACAATACACTGCATGAAGACACTGTTGTGAACCTCTGGGTTTCTGCCATCAACTTCGAAGAAACATCTTTAAGCAAAATGCAGAGACAGAACAGACCTCCCGTTTGAGTTCATTTGCTTTGTACCATACACTGACTGACTCACAGTGATACATGGTATTTTTCATGAATAAGAATCCCTTTTCTCAGGGACTGGCTTTTGAGACTAGACTAGAGTGAGTGATGCTGAACAATGGTGATGGACAATTAATTATTCATCATTGTTATTGTTATTTTTACAACAATACAGAGAGCATGGAGAGTGTGCTTCTCTGTATCTTGCAGTCTTTTTTCTCTTCCCTCATACAAGGTTGACCCCCAGGTTTTTTAATCTCGGACAGATACAAGAAGAAAATGGAGTAGATTCACACACTTTAATCCACCTTCTTGCCGTCAATGTGGGATGCCGAGTGTGTATTACCTGACTGCATAGGTATGTATGTATCACGACTTTGTGCTTCAGTAATGAAAAGAATGCAGAGTTCAACTCGAAATGAAAGTAAGCGTTTTCATTTTAGCATTTTTAGTTTCCATCCATGCAAAGTCGATTTCTTCTCCTGTTATGCAATGAGTGTGCAACAGAAGATGTAGGCAAAATGTTGAAAGAAAAAGTGTAAGACAATGCATCAGCCATCCTGCTTGCTTGCACACAGTATGTCACAAAAAGAATATATGTGCTCAGTTTGGACTGGTCTTTCTGGGGTGTTTGTTGATGACGAAGAATTACATGGTATTATGCACGATGGGCTCACTGCACTGGTCTTTTTTACTTGCTGATGTTACTACCATATATGGGCATGTTTACTGAAGGATATGTAAAGAAAAAAGATGAGATGTGAATTGAATTGTTGTCACTTTTTTCATAGGTTGTATATTTGCGAAGAGTGTGTGTGTGCGTAACGTTCAGATTTGACATTGGCCAAATGTCATCATAAAAGTAAAGGTATGGAATGAAGGCTGATTTAGCAACTTGAGGAGGTTAAGACTGATGAGGATTGACTGAATTGTGACATTTAATCTGCCTATCTAACAAACTTTCTTAAATATTTCAATAAACAAAGCTAGCGATTGCAATCTGCGAGGAGGAAAATTGGAATAAAGTGAAATGGTAATGGTAATAAAAATTAGATGATGGTGGCATGATACGATGGCAAAGTGGCGTATATGGTGGATGTAAAATGAACATATTTTTAGTTCATGCATTCAATTGGACTCGTAGTGACACTCATCCTTTCTCATCTCCAAAATATTAAAAAAGGATTGGCAAGGATGCGATGGCATACAGAGAATTTTCATGAAACCAAGGGCTTCACCCCATATACAAAGCATAGGTAAATGAAACAATGAACAACGATGACATTGAGGATTTATAATGCCTAAATTCTTTCGTCGACTTTTTTGCCAATGGAATGGAAGCCAATTCGGAAAATTTGGACGTGAAGCAGATTTTTTTTAGATGGGAGCCACGTTTTTGAAGTCATTATTTTACTTCCGGACAAATTTAAATGGTGTAAGACCAAAGGTAAACAGACTTTATGAAAGTAAGTAAATTGGAAGGAAAGGACAATCACGTTGAATCATGCACCTTCTGCTGAAGCCTGACTAGCAACAACAAAAAGTGTGTTCCGATGTATGTATCTGTAGTCTCTCGCTCGTATTATTCCCCTCTAAATACAATCATTGTTACATTTTCACGAGGAAAATGTCAATAGTTTGCTGTTGAGAGGGAAGGGTGGACCTGAAAAAAATTGTTCTGTCCCGATGACACAAAAGCAATTAACGCCTAAGAGAACTTCTAATTCTAATGTAACATGCATGTTGAACAGGGGAGGAGGCTCAGCTTGTGTTCAGTTCTGTTTTACTATCACATCACTCCCCTCGTAGGTATGCATATATGTGATATGATGTGTGTGCGTTCTCGTGTGCATCATTGTTGTTAGGTGTGCGTATTTATGAAGCCATGAAGCATAAAGTTAGCTATGATGAGGTGTGTGCACCGCTGCCTCTCTAAGCTCATTGTTGTGATGTGACTGTCATGAATGATAATATGTGGAATTGTATTGTAGTCAGTTTGATAGTAATCACCAAAGCTTTTTTGAATGATAGTCTAAAATTTCACTGCAAGCTGAGGTTTTAAAAGTAAAACTAGGTTTATGTATCGGTAAAACTTTTAGAGGAAGGGAGAGAAAAAGGGTTTGTAATTAACTTGTAAAAATGGAATGTCTACGACCGTACCCAAACAAAAGGTACAAAAAACACAGTAACCCATGCAAATTGTGGACTTTTGATGATGAATGGGCCTGCCTTATGCGTTACGAGCTTAGTTTGAAAAGTGAACCACTGAACTAGTATTTCAACGGAATTTTTAAATTTACGACAGATAGAATTTACTTTTACCCATTTTGAAAATGATACTTGAGTTGACTGCTTCATATAAACCAAGTATATGTCGTTTTACGAATTGGGTAGGAAAGGGTGATCAATGAGGATGCTTATTAATGAGTGGGATGTACTCGATACCTGTACGCATATACTAAATTAGGCAAATTCCTAAGTCGTTCCATGAAATGAGATTTCATGCAAATGTCTAGACCTGTACTCGAGTGTGTGTACCTGCTGACTGTAAAACTAAATCTTTGTGCAAATATGTATCTAACTAGGAACAATAAAACGAATGCTCAATTTTCTACATGGATCTAGTTGTACAAATACGCGATCTACTATTTAATGGAAAATGGTGCACATATCCATTACTTTTATTTCTAATTTCCTGAAGTTCATTGCTTCACTTGTCTTTGTCACCAGTCACATCATGCATCAACACACGCAGCTATACAATGGAGACAGATGCGTATGTTCAATATGTGTATACGTTAACGCCCGCACAGTGCTGATGATGAGCACATACTTAAATGTAGATTTTTTCGTTTAGTCCTTGAATCATGATTAAATCACATATATAGTGATTGAGTATTATCAAATTGTCTTATTGAGAATGCTTGACAAAAAGCAATACTCGTGAGTGAATGACATATTGTTATACAAAGTGGTCATTGGTATTACACTCTGAATTTGAAGTGACATCACTTTTGTAACTGTTTTGCCGTCGTATGTATATGTATATGCATTCCAATGAAAATTAGTATTCTCATTCCGTCTCCGTCGCACATAAACCGAAACAAAGTAAATCACACACGTTTTTTACATTCAAGTGACGGAATCACCACTTCCCAACTTCACATAAATGATTCATTGGCTTGCCGATTATCGATAATAGAACAGTAATCACTTCACTGTGCATTTATCTATTTAGCTTGGTTGGGCCGAAGACGTATCTCGTCGCAATCATAAGCTCATTTATCATGACTGGGTAAATACATAATATCAGTGGTGTATTTTTAGAGGATAGTGAAACAATTGCAAACAAAACCTTAATCTTGTGGAATGTACATACCAAGCTAACGCACAAGTTTATATGTATAGTGTTACTGTGTTACGGAAAAAATCTCGACAGTTTCTCTCAGCACAGAGGAGTTGATAACTGCAGCTCTGGCATATACGGAAAAGTTGATGACGTGGAATCGAGATTTTATATTCACATAAAATTATCTCTCGTATTCTTTGTCACGTATCCGTTTCTGACTTTTAGCAAACGTCAATAGACACGGAGAACGGATTCAATGGTGAATCATTAAATACACAAGAAAGTTCTCATTTACATCACATTAGGTTTTATGCAGAGTGATGTATAGAGTTCCAAGGAATTTCCTTCCTTACCGGAAGTTATACCCTTGTCAACCTGATGTTGTAGGTGGTCTATATGACTATGCCTGTACTTGTTAATTCTGTAGGCTTAACTGCGTAATATGGATTAACGGTGGGAATTGGGAATTTGGTGGTGGTTAAATGAGAGATTGACATGGTTCAGAAATGGAATATATATAGCCCCATGAAAAGTTTTCACACCGGAAAGCTGAGAACGTGTTGAAGGATACAAATGTATAAATTGCGTATATTTACCATTTACCATTCCTCCCTAACAAAAAGGAGAATATAAAGTCAGGGAAAAGGGTGCAAAAGGTATTTTTTTCCTTTTCTTCACCACTTGAATGAATAATGGAGTCAAAAATTTTAATGACGCTTTCACATCCACAATCATGCACGTATACGTTTGCGTTTTCGCATGTAAAAAGATGTGCATGACTTTGCATAATCATGCTATTATGCTCAAGTAGATGATTCTGTTTTATGAAAAAAAGAACCATGTCTAACTAGATATTTTTTTTTTGGATACCCCATAGTAAAACACATACCCTTTTAAGTTGGCCGTTAATAACGTTATGAAGCTCGTTCTGAATTATGCTGAATTTCATCATGGTATCAGAAGCGAAAATGGAACCCAATCCTCCCACAAGGGCGAATCCGGGGTAGTCCGCACATCGTTTTCGTCTTCGTTTCTCTCGTTCGGAAATAGCCTCAGTGCATTCACTAGGACATCTTTAGTCTCGCCAACTGAGCCTCCTCCTCAGTCTCTGTGTCATTCTCGGTAAGTCTCAGGTTGGTGCTGCTACTTCGGTTACTACTGAGACTACTACTGCTACCGTAACTACTATCACATTCCATGGAAGGAGCATTGGGGGATGACTGCTGTTGTTGTTGAGCACCCTGATGGAGCTGCTGCTGTTGTTGATTTCGTCGAGGACCATTATTCCGTCTTTGTCTTCCCCTTCCGGTACTGCTGCTGCCTGCGCCACTATCTCTGTCTCCTCGGCTGCCTCCTCTGTCTCTCTGCTGCTTGCTGCTGCTGAGATCTGGCGTTTGCACCTCCACCTCGACGCGGTGAGGATGAGGCTGGTGAGGGTGTTGCGGATGAGAACAAGTCTTCGTCTGCTTCATCACATGATGTCGCCGGCTTGTGCTTCTCCAACATCTGATATACTCTCTGAACTGCCTCACGAGTTCGACTGACTTGCTCTGAGGCGGGCCTCTTGTTATTCTCCTCCTTATCCTGAACTTGGGTTGATGATGTTGATGATGCAGCTCCCATCTGATTCTCTTGACCAGCAGCTTGCGCCTGCTCCTTATTACACGGGTAGTTTTGCCCACTTTGTTCCATTTGTTTTCTCTGATGATCTGGATCCGCTGCCGGTGGTGGTGGTGGATTATTTGCTGTAGACTCTATATCTCTTCTTCCTCCTGTTGTAGCTCCTGCAGTGTCCTCTCCTCCACCAACCCCGGAAGGGGCTGAGCCTCCACTTGACATTTGTATAATTCTTCTTTAGAGTATTATTAGCACACGGACCGACCGACACACGGAAAATAGTAACAGGTCAACTTGTAGAAAGAGTAAAAACTTGACTAAAATATTACATGTATATCTTTAAGTGAAGGTGTACACGGGCTGAGAAAACTCTCGGGAGATAAGGTGATGGTGGTGGTGAGCAGGAGATATGCCTGACAAATCTCTCCCTTTCTGCAACCCTCTGCTTCGCTTCCTCCGCGACCTTCTCATTTGCTAACCCAGTTAGCTAAAAAGCACTATACATCTTGAGAGAAAAGGCTATATGATGATGATGATGATGATCAGATGTAATGTAATGAATGTGTATTATGATTATGATGGGTCGGTCGGACGGTCCAACATTGAGTTGAGGCTACAGGGAATTCACGGTCCTGTAATAATATATAGTGGCCGCACTAGTAGATCCATCTGCCTGGTTAGTAAATCGTCAAGAAGACCTGTTGCTGTTGATATTTACTGGGTTTACTATGAAATGAACCACTGTGTGTGCACGTTATTACGTACGTACGTAGTAGTACTACGGTCTCCTCAAAGTACTTCACAATACTTCATTCACACATCCAACTGCACACAGTCAAGGTTGTCCTCGATTTCGTTCGCTGGTATTATGTGCAGACGGACATGTAGATGTGAGCATAGGGAAATAGGAACAAAGATGAATGTTTTTGAGTATATTTCAGTGGTGGTTGTTGTGGTGGCGGTGGTGCGGTGGTGGTG
>JAANSN010000964.1:0-14565 GCA_036850665.1 Dicranocentrus wangi | reverse complement strand
GATAAAAATCACACGCTCAGATCATCATAATATCATCATCATATGCACACTTTAAAGTGGTCAAGTTGTGGACGACAGACAGACAGGACGAAATGACAAAAGGATGTGTGTGGGATTTGCCGCAATGCTATTTTCGAGTCCACAGTATTACTGATAAACACTTTTTTTGTTTTGGATCTACTCTGGTGTTGTATTACATTAAATGTGTACACTATGATGACAGGAGCCTTGTTTGTCTTCGATGATGATAAAACTAAAACTCCTTTCGAATTGCAGTTGCAGTCATAGTCATATCAGGAGAGAGAGCAAAAATTGTTGGCTTCTTGCCTGATTAACGGGTTGTTGACTGCGGAGGAGTGGGAGATAATGGGGTGCATAGTACAGGGGTGGAATCCGGTATCAAATGGGCTGTTGCGTTGTTTATCATGTGCATATAATACCTTGATGATAATATGATGATGATAATGCGATTAATCCTTTTCACAAACTCACAGCAGAAAAGGCATTGATGATTGTCTAAACTGTCGTCATCTTAATAGGGGTTATGTTATACGCTTTTGCATAAAATCTAAACTAATTAGCCGATTAGCTATAGATTATTATACAAGATATATATATAAAAAAAAGGAACTTGATTGATATTATCTTATTTCCTGTTTCCTCCAAAAGCTTCTAGGTTTAAACTGCATAGAAAAAATGAGTTTATATGCGATCCGCTACAGTTTGGAATGATGAGTTCCCTTTCGTCTCCCACACACAAAAAAAATCCTTCGTTCGTGAAGGAAAAACTTCAGTCTGCAGGAAAAAATGGGTGTTTTCCTGCAAAAAGTAGGAAGTGGCCAGGGCAGCAGACATTCCTTGTGCACATCGTGAAATTTATCTAAATAGGACTTCAATTACAGAAGCGAATGCGGCGACAAAGACGGTAGTAGTGGTAGTAGTAGTAGTAGGGTGTAACAGTAGTAGCCACAGTTGTGGGTGCAGACAGTAGAAAAAGTCGGTGGTACACTTTTCGTATTCAATTCGAAATTCAGGGTGGAAGCTCTCCGAGTCACGTTATGTATGTGTATCTAGTTGTAGTAGCAGTAGTCGTTCGAGAAGAGCAGTTATAAAAAGAGATTATCTAACGGCGACACATATCACTTTTTGTGCGGGTGAATGTCGTTACATATTATATATTGGGAGTGTGTACGTACATCTTCTTAAAGATGTATAGTTATATATATTCACTTAAAAAGTTTTCAGTCAATGATGCGATGTCGATAACTTCGTCGTAGTAGTCGTAATAAAAAGGTAAATACTACACTACACCTCTCATCAAACCTATGTTTGCACCAACAGCAGAGAAGAGAAGTGGAAAAAGAATAAACTAGAAAAAACTAATATGTTGACACCTACATTCCTAATTTATAACTGCATAATTTAATAAATTTAGGTAAAAAGGGTAAGAGAAAAAAACAAATTGGTAGAAAATCCTAAACCTATGTACAGTAAGAAATATCTTGGAGAAGCGACACGAAGCTGGAAGGAAACGAAACTGGGAGAGCATCTCATGAGTAGACGAGCATTCTTTCAATTCCTTGCGTAATGCTGGGGACGACGGGAAGAAAAAGAAAGACGCTTGTTCGAAAAACGCATAATATTCCGTCTCATCTACTTCGTCCTGCTCTGGCAAGGAGAAGAGTACATATCCAACTCGTATCTGGTTCTGAACGCCCGACTGCCATTAATGACGACTCGAACTCTCCTCTTAAACCTAACAATGACTGCACATGTGTTGTATACTCAACGTCGCAACATTGCTGTGTGAATATATACATGGTTCAGTCAGGTACACTACTGAAAAGCATACACCTCCCCCAGACTGATGCTGTCTTGAGAATTAACCAGAATACAGATGTGACAAATACATTTCCATCCACCTCCCGCATACTTTCCCAGTTTAGAACCCCCAAACACTTTACTACGACGGGAGGGGGCATTACTCATGTCAAGTGGAGGATTATCTGTGAATAAATGGAAAAGTGTGCTTGAAAGGGTTTACATGTAGGAAAAAGTCATTTCGAACAGAGATTGGTGTCTATCTTCACAGTTCGGAAACCAATTCGGAGAAGGATGATTCACGAACAGCAATTCCAATTCTGTGCTGCACATGGGCACGATGAAGAACTCGGTGAAGCAGGACACCCCACGGTGATGTACAAATTCGACTTTTCCAAAAGCGAATTTCCACCTCGCTTTCTCGTTCCCTCAAACATGTTCGATAATTCGGTATGAAAAGAGCACTGAGAAAACCTCTCAAGAGATGCTTTTCTGCCTCCTCCATCCCTAATGCTGCTTTCAGATTTTTTCCTCCGAGATGCGAACAAGATGGTGTGGTGTAACTCAGTCACTCACAGTGTGTGTATCAGAGAAACGTAGCCTATTTTTGGAACATGTATGAGTGTTTTTGAATGTTTTCACATCAAATCCTTCATTGAATGCGTGCAAGGCAGGCATTTAGTATGGCAAGTAAGACTATATCATTCAAGCATTCTTTTGGTCTCATAATTTTTTCAAATTTTTCACTTGGTTTTTGTCGACGGATATTTTATATATTACATCACATGTGTTATACCTTGCATTTTTACATTTGGGGATGACGGTTGACTGCCTGCCTATATCATTTTTTTAGTTTATTATTTCTGGGTTGTGTAATGTTGTCCGTATATGATCTTTCGGTAAAGTTTCCATAATCTTTTCTTTTCGAATTGGAATTGGAAGAGTCTAAACCTTCCTTTCACCACAAGTCGCAAGAATCTTGTTTCAGTTTGTATTGGAATATTGGAAATCCCCAGGATTTCATTACCTTGAACAAAAATCTATGCATGGGTATTTATGGCATATGTGCAAAATGAGATGAATTGACGAATACTTAATTACTTTAAGTAAACATATGATGTAAAAGTTACATACAAAAACTAATTCGTGTTCCAAATCTTTTTGAGTGAGTGCTTACCAGTTATGAAATGTGGAAATATGAAACATAAAAAGTTACACATTTCACGCTCAACAGCCGTAGCCTTGTTGAAGCGAGTTCTGTATCCGATTGCCAAAATACTTCGCAATTCACATAGACGTCAGTTGACACAACGCCGACAGGCGACATTCAATTAATAATGTTTTGAGGTTATACCGGAAAACGGGAATATACGAAATGGAATTTTTTGAGGAAAAATATGAATCCGGAATGAGGCATGATATCGTTTAAGCATTAAAAACGAAACATATAAGATGTACTGGTGCAAGACCTTATAAGGGTGGCAATGACGTAAAGTTTTGGAATGCTTGCCAAAATTAAACGAGGATAGCGTTTTAGGCTAAAAATACATGCGACACAAGTTTTGTTTCGACTTCTTCTCGCTACTGACTACCAGAGAAATGTGAGTTCTGAAGAAGAAATTTTACATGTGCAACCCCGGTACACTTTACAGTAGTCTGGTGCTTGTGAGTTACACACACAATTTTTATCAACCAGACGAGAATAATACATAGTGAATGTACGCAAAGCCTGTAATGAGTTATAATGTTGTACAGCGTTTCATTTAGTGTGTAAAAATTAAAGTAAACTGAAGGATTTTTCGAAAACCAGAGACGAGTAGAAAATGAAACTAAGTCGGAGTCCTAGATTTTTCAACACAGGAAAAATAAACGAGTCTCGCCTTCTGCCCATTCTCTTCCCTTCAATAATAAAAAGAGAGCTTTCATTTTGCCACGTTGAAAGGCTTAAAAAGCAAATCAGAAGCTGGCTAGTGTGTATATACCTATAAAGTATGTCTGCATGTCCATAAAAGTTTTTATATAGCTATTGAGGTTGCGAATGCTGATCATATATAATTTTCGCATCAACTGTGTCTCGTGAATGAAATGTTATTTAAACTTTCGATTTACATTCAGTCTGACCATAACAATTATCATTAGCCAGCAGAGTTTCTAACAAATGATGACTTAATTGGTCAAAAGAGCTGACCATTATTGGCATAAAAAGCGTCCTTTTTATTTGCCCAGTGTGATATCTCCGTCCCCGACTAGACTACATCATATCACGTTATAATAAGGTCAGCACTGTATAATATGCTCAGGCGAATTATGGATGGATGATAGCACTTTTATCCTCCATACATGGCCACGCGGTGTCAGCTTATGTGTAATGAAATAGCTATCATTATATTTAACAAGTGAATGTCTACTTATGCGTGTTTTCTCAGATTTGAAAATTTCTTCATCTATGAATACTTAAGTTGTGATGCATCAATGTTTTGCGTAAGCAGTTTAGAACAAAAGGATATTTTGCATGTAAGCTGCTTCACAAGGAAACATTCCTTTGTACCAGTTTTAGCCGAACTAGATCAATGCCGTTATGATGGGACTGCACTGTTAGCATTATTCTTGTATGCTTAATTGTTTACATTATAGCATATGCTAATGTTCACGAGTAAGTGGAGTTGTAAGGCGAAGAATGTCACCTTGAAGGGGATAGTATTTCATTTTAAAACCAATTCCCAAATGTTTACATTTCCCCCATTATTATGTCTGATTCCAAACGAAACAAAAGTTTCTTCCTTGTAGCATTCCTCTGTGCAACATGGGATTGTATTTTAAAGCATTTCTACGATATGAATGAAAACTTCATCCGCTTACGTTTTGGAGAGCCTTTTCCTTCTCCTCGAGCTTGGTGTTGGCTTGCATGAGATTCTCCTGGCAGGTATCAAATTCGTTTTCAATCTGCTGGATCTTCTTTTGCAGATTTCGGACCTCCTCCTCAAGACGATCAGCTCGGGCATTGGCGTCCCGGGCGTTTTGTTCGAGGGTATCTGCCCGGTCCATCGCATTGTCCTTCTCAAGCTTCATCGCTTGCATCTTCTTCTTGATGGCATCCATGTCTGCGGCTTTTTGTTGGGGGGACTGTCCTCACAAAAAAAATCTGAAAAATAAAAAGCAGTATAAAAATTTTGATGAGTCACACTGCCCTGCTCGCCTCCGAATAACACAAGTATGAACGGATTGAAAGGTTGGATTCTTGGAGATCTTGTAACTTTTCACTTTGCTGCTGAACTAGGCTAAGGAGACTACTGATTTTACATATGGCCTGCTTTAGCTCGAAAATAAAATATATTTTTTCGTAAAGCCAAAATTTGGGTTCACAAGTGCAAAGGATTTGGCACATAAAATGCAGAAACGATTCGAAAATAAATGAATTGCACTTCTGGTAAAATCGTAATCACACAGCTCATATTAAATATCCATATTGTTGATTTTGCAGTAGAAGGTTGTGTCTCCAAAATTTCAAATTCTTTCAAGTCTCAACTAATTTCCAAAGTATATAGGTATATGTTACAGTCCAACAACAAATCTTCGAAAACAGGTGGCGACATACACAAAGTGACAGGTATAAGGTAAGAAAACAATACTATATTATGTATAGGGGATGATGATAAGCGTGATAATTTTATAAGGGGCACCGCACCTGAAAAAAGGGTGTCGAAGAGACTATAATAACCGCGTGGCACAGGAGACACAAGCCGCTGAGAACTGACTTGTTGCAACTGAGCAGAAGAGACTGGGAAATAAGATGCCTTCTATTTCTATTCTTTCTTCAGACGAACTCAACGTGACGTTCTATATGCATGCTTAACTGGACGTCTTAGTTCAGAGCATTTGCTTGAGTCGTTAGAAATACAACGAAAGCATCGTCGTCATCATCACTGTTGTGGTATGCATGTATCGACGAGAAGCAGGGAAGGATCGAAAATAGCAAAGGGAACTCGGCCAGGAAAGGCTGCCAGGGGTTTTGAACACATTGACGACCTGACGATGAAACACAAGCATGGCATTTTATTCTCGTACATGTTACATACACTTGTGTTGCGAGAGTGCATACCTACACTCCATTTTATTAAACAAAATACACCTCCATAATATCTCTATTTCCCGAACCCCATTTCACTGGTAGATACATAAATGTAAGCGTTAAATCTATTACAGGATCTTCTTCCATTTTGCAGGAAATACCTCAAAAACTCTATGTGCGATAGTGAATTCGGCTAAATATGCCATCGCATCACCGTACTAAAAAAACTAAAAACAGAGTCATTGATCATCATATATGCATGGCGAAGCAAGAAGTAGTATAGCCACAGCGTGCGTTGCACATAATATTCACTTTTACTTTATCAGTGAATGGGGGCATTTTTCTCCAGAGCAATTACTGTACGACGCTATTAGACATATAATTGCATTTGAAAATGTAAAATGGAGTGATCTAAACCCCATATGTGCCATCTATGTAGGTATATAAAATGTTCCCATCCCAGACAAAATACACTATATAAACTGGTACGCACAGACCACAGGGTGTGTATCTATTGCACATAATATGTATATGCTGAGCGAGCGTAGTGATCATATTATAGCCAACAGTTGTGCGAAAACGAAACGTTATGCATGCTTCAAGATAATCTGATATCGATGATTAGTGAACACAAGCCGCTATAATAATATGCAAGAAGGAACTGTACGAATTTTCCAATTCCGAACTCTCCGTCATCTGTTTAGTTTATAACTTTTTTTAAAGTCCACCTACACAAGTAGCAAAATTTATCCATATCCTCAGTGTATGACGATGACTGAAGAATGAGTCAAGTCGATTTTTCTATTTTTCTTCCCTACTTTCCGATCTTTCCGCATATTCAGACACAGCACAACTACTTGGTCGGATACTGGTTAAATACTGATGGCTAGTGTATATTTCAATATCTCCGCTGTTACAGTATACCACATGGTTAGTAAAGTTTTTGGAAAGGAGGAGGAACGAATACCGAAAAAATGCAGGCACCCGTCAAAAACTCTTTTGGTAAAATCACTTCCTGTATTCATAATGTTTTTATGAAAAACATGCTACATGTTCCATTCGCATATCCAAAATGGTTGTAAACTAGACGTAATATTTTACTTGCATGATAAACTTGATATCCCTCTTGCTTCTAGCTAGGCCATCGTTTTATGCGGGTAAAATAGGCTATCAAATGTTATTTGCAACATTAAATATAAAATTCGATTGTAGGTTTTCGCAGTTTTCGCACAGAAACATTTCCTGATTTCTATTTGGGATGAAGCGTGGATAACCTGATTAAACGTATTTACATACTTTTAGGATTGTAATATTGGCAATGGAGGAACCATATAAGAAGGAGTCTTGCGGTGCGGTACTCAATTTTGGAGTAATAAAGATCCGCAATATACACAAATAATCTGTATTTGAGCACTGAAATGACATGTAATGCTAACATAAATATAGGTATATTATTTGAGTGGGTAATCGGCGGAATTGTTATATATTATATAACCAATGAATAAGGACTGCTCTAATCTCTTCATCTCTTAATTTTGAACAACAATTTTATAAAAACAGGTTAAAGGCAGATCTGACTATTAGTCTCGAAGAAGACTAGGTAGTCAGAAAAGTTCAGGAAACTACATAATGTAATGTCAGTAATGTGCCGTACGGCAGAGGAGAATCGAAACGGATTTTTCATATATGAAGTATTAGTATGAGTTATCCTGTGCAACCTCATTTTATGACTTGATTGTAGGTCAAACTCAAACCTCCAGAACAGCATCATGGGATATTGCTGCGTATTGATCAGTTTCAAAGAATTTTATGGTGAAAGTACTCTTTAGTTCCACTTTGGAATTCTGGTTACTAAAAGTAGGGCTGCTATTTATATTATGCTAAACGCTGTAATATGGTTGATGCTTTAGTAAGTTATGTTGTGCGAATCCTCATACTCATAACCTTTTATCGGCAGTCGACTGCAAAGATATTTATTCACTCGAAGTATAACCAATCATCCGACAATCCAATCCCCTAGATTTAAGATTCTTATATACAGGCAAAACTGGCATATTCTACGTACACTCGGATGTTCATCTTCAACTAAACATGTCACCCTATTACTTCGATTTTAAAACCACATTGGGACCCTTTTAGTCTTCAAATCGTGATATCGTGGTTATCAACCAGATCCTAAATAGTCTACTATTTTTAAGCGCTGACTTATAAGGCGTGCAAAGAACAAAATCTCAATGGAACATTTGTCCATTATTTGTAGGGACATTCAAAATTTAGATGTTTCCTGCAACCACAGCTAATTCTTAATAATGTAATCCTAATGCAATGCGTTCGTATACTTATTAACTTACAAATTCAACTAAATTGAATAAATCTTAAGGATACTAATGCACAATCATTCTCATTTACCAAGATGCAAACAATTTTCAAAAAGTGCAGAGATGATATAATGAAGCATGCAATGCATATATTTACAGGAATTGCTCTGGACTAATCTCTTCCACTTGTGATGTGAGCGAACTCAGCAATATGAGTAAGGTGATCGGTACGCACATAAAAAATGACCATCATTGCCATGCATTGTGCATTTGTGCAATGTAAAGTGAGCAAGAAGAGCCGTATGAAATTTTGAAATTATGATATTATGAACATTACATTGTATGAGTTAACGGTATGTAACAGGGCAACTGCACAACTCGTCCTCGTGCTGATGCTGACTGAACATTGCCGTTTGCGTTTTTGTGATTCCGATCGGTCACCAAAAGTGTAAATATCTATATGTGGTGGACTGTTGTGGTCCTTGTTGCGTCATATTGCGATTTGCGATATGGATGTACAGATTTGCAGTAGCAGCCTTCACGTCATAAAATTTGCATCTTTGGATTTTATCCGGTTTGGTCACGGCATATTGTGTAGTGTAATGGGTTACCTATGATGTGTATTCTCGTTTTACTGATCTAAAACTGATACCACTTTCTTAAGAGATGGGCTACTTCCTTGTAAGGCAGTGGTTTGACACCAACGTTAAAGATATGATCATGATCGCCTTAACGGAGACAAATTGCCATTCTCACTATTCAATGAATTTACCCGTACATGGTAAATGAGATATAAGAAAAATGAGACCAAGGAAAATTGACAATTTGTTAGTGGAAGATGAACGTATTGACTTGATTGAAAACTCCATGTAGTGCATCATTTCAAACGTATGGACGGTGTTACAAGGGTTCTTATATAAAGCAGTTAATCCTTTTAAAAATGCAACTTTCGCAAATTTATATAATCCCTAATCCCACTTTTAATCATATTTGATATGTATTTGAAAATTTGTAACAACTCTAGAAATAAGACATGCTCAAATTTAGCAGTCAGATATTGACTTAACAATGGTTTTAGCTGTAGTTTTAGTAGCATTAAACTTTATTTTTCAGTCATAAAATGTATTGGACATTTTCAACAAAAACAACCACAGCATAGACAACAAAAGCTGATCTGTAAACGAAGCGTTGTGCATGTAAAAATTTTAGAGCCGGCATTCATTGTGTAGACTCTACGCGAAAGCAGAAAACAGAATCCAAATATAAAAAATATTACAAAAGAAGACAGATATATATTTTTACGTTGGTTTTCTTTGATATTCCGGACACGATACGCCATAATCTTCTAAGGAAAAATACTTATCAAAGTTTTTCAACATGAATCTGCAAACAAACGTTATTTCATTATTTCAATTTCATTCACGTGAAAACACGCGCGATCACCCATGAATGAACACTTACTTGAGAAAGTCTTCTATGCACTTTCGTAAAATTTCAATTCCCTCTGGATCCAAATTCGTGTAGGTTAAACAGCCACCTAGTTTAGCTAAAAAATTAAAGTCGGATTAATTTGTTTTGAAAATCACGAATTAGCTGATATAAATATCCGTCCTCTGCTAAGTATATACATATTATTCTTACTGAATAATCTCATTAAATGAGCTGCTCCGTAAAAGTCTGTCAATCTTTGCTTCTCCTTTTCTCCACTGCTATTTTCACTGATTTCTTTGAGTACCTAAATGTGCATTGCATATTGCATTGTATTACATCCTTTAGCTTTAGCATCGAATAAGGTAATTATTTTGCACGTTTTATAAAGTAATGTTATACCCCGTCGAATTGAGAACGCTCAAAACGGTAGAGTAATTGTGAACCCAGCATTGTGTTGAAGTATTGGCGCAATCCGTCACACAGATCGTCAGACACACAACTTTCTTCAGTTTTCTTTTTAGCTTTTAGATACTCGTCAAAAATTTGCTCTATTGTATAACGAGCAGGAATATTTACTAGCTGCAAAAAACAACATTCATATTAACATTAACTAACCGCCATTAACATTACGTATCGTCATTGAAATTTAAGGCAGTAGTGGTAGATCAGGAGTAATAAAAAGTAACTTCTTCTCTTCACTCCTGGTGGTAGATGAGGTATTTGGTCTTCAATGCGTCTATGATTCAACATTATACTTACTCTTTTCTGTCTTGTAACGGAATCCCAATCGTCGACCAAAAAAATCTTCAATTGCTCAGGAATCATAATATGCACTTCTTGCTTCAGCATGTAATGGCTTTCCTAAAAATAAAATGTATGTAATTTTAATATGTGTAAATACTCAGATTACTCAAACTCTGTAAATTTATGTAAAATAGGTATAAAAGTAAAGCTACTTTAGGTAGCACAACTAATTACCGCTTCGACAAACTCATTTCGCCTTCGTCTACGAGACATTTCCGATTCTGGAGGTTCTGACTTGGGTGCAACAATCTTTATTTTAGAACCCTTTTGGTCCAGTACAGGTGTAGAAGATCGCGAGTCGGTCGTGGATAAATTTACACTGCTCGTATCACTTCCCAATGACTTCTTTTTTGCGACAGATTTTCCTGAAGCCTTTGCTTTTGCAGCTCGCCTGCAAATTGATACCATAATTTCTACTTAGTTTGTTACACATCAAACGTTCAATGATTACATAATTTTCACGAGAAACAAGATCATAAGCTAATAATGCATTACATGGATTCATCATGAGCAGCTTTCAGTTCCCTCTGTTTATCCAAGTTCTGTTCAGAATATTTAAGCACTCTACGTTCAAAAACCCATTCGTCCCAGCTGAAAATTTACAAACAATATTACAATATTACAAACACTGTATAGCGAAAATGTAATGGCTGTTACATGCCTTCAACTTACTTTTTGCTCCAACCAGCGTAATGTATCCAATACGCATACTCCTTGTCATTTTCCCTGAATTCATGTTTCAAAATTTTCCCTTCATATATTAACGGTCCATGAAAGCAGAGAACCCTTTCATTATCAATAAACTTGGCAGGGGGACGATCCGGTGGGGAACCACCTATATGTTTCAATTTGCGAAAGGTAATAAAACATGATTAAAATCAGCCAACCTTCTTACACACATTCCCATTTCCCGAATATTTTTAACATTATTAACCAACGCTAAAGACCTTGTTATTTAACTTTATATTATTACCTCGCTTGGAGCTTCCTGCATCAGACTCCTTGTCTGTGTCTCCTCGTGGCATTGTTGCTTGAAGCGTTACAAACTAATTAAAAACCTCTCTCTTTTAAAACACTCACAATGGTGGACGTTGACAGTATTAAATCACTCCCTCTCGTCAAACACAAGAACCGCAGCTTTGGTTCCAAAACCCCAGTTTAAAATACTGCTATTATGCTTCTAATTTAATCTCATACCATCAATCACACGGCTCATAGTAATAACGACAAAAGAACTTTACTCATTGTTATGTACACAAGTAATATAAAATAGTATTTACAAAATAGTTTTTAACGACACAACCAATATATATTATGGTTTTTGAGGTCGTCGGGTCGCAACTTTCTTGAGTGAGACGGGTGACTGGGAGCCAGACCGGGGGGACTTCTTGGACACCTACTAAAAATGTGGAATAGATGCTGTTTTTCCGTCCGTATTTTTAGGTATATTTTATTTTATGTATTTCACAATGTTTTTTGTATCATATTTGTGGAATTGTGGATCTCTCTGTATTGTTCCACTATAGAGAATGTTAAAATGTACGCGGCAAAACCTTCATCACTTTCAGCTTTTTTTCGTTCCATCATCCATCTATCTTTAGCTTTGTAGTTTTTAGTAAAGTAAAAAACAGTGTTCATTTGCATTTCATTCCGTCTTCCGTCTTCATGTATCTCAACTCGACCCAACTAAACTTCACCTAAACACCTTATGCATGCATGTAAGTACCTAATGAATGTGTATGTGTATATTACCGTGTATCCGTGTGTTTTGTGTACATACGTTTGTGTATTCACTATTCGGGTAGGAGAAAAGCCTTTCTATACATGTTTTTGTGTTTATCACAACGTGCGTAGTGAGTGAGTGAGTGATCGTGAATTGGAGGAGACCAATTGGCGAGTTTTTGAAGTTTACTAAGGTTTCAGAGACATTATTTATATTATGTAGTTTTTTTGTAAATTTTTTTACCATGTGTTGAGGGCGTACATAAAGTGGAAGTTTTTAATCTTCTCAGGAGGAGAGGATTTTGGTGTTTATGCTGGCTGAATCACTAAAAAATGTGGTTTAGGGACTGATAAAAACTTATGCTATAACTTTAAAGTCAGGATCAAGAAGTGGCAAGTACCGGTGTCAAAAAAACTTTTAGACAAGGGCAACAAGGGTGGGATAGCGTTAATAAGGCAAAGGCTAATAATAGTTTAAGAATTTGACCAGTGACCGAAGACCAAAAACAGCAAGAATGACTAATGATAGAATGCTGGAGGGGATGAAGGAGATGCTGAGGCTGTTGCCAGAAGACGAGATTGCAGGGCTTTTAAAAACGATAACAAGTAGTTTGGTGCCGTACCGAGAGATCGTAAACAATGATGGAGTTAAAGTGGATGCTCGAACGCGTAAGTCATCAAATTTTGTATGACATGATGTATTGATTTTTTAAATCTTTTTGCACTTGTGACAATATTGATTGATAATTTTTGAATACTGATTTTGTTTGTTTGTTCCTTTTGTTCCAGATGCAATTAACAGCATTTTGATGTACAGTGACACTATTGGTGTCTTGAATAAGCAAAGAATGAAGAAAACCTATATAGCCCAGTATTTAAATCTAAAAGGGACGAAGATGACGATGCCAGCTACTAAACATACCCTATGCAATGATGTGTTAAAGTACTGGGGTGGAAATGTGCCTGAGAATATTAATATTATAGACGACGAACCTGTACGTGCAAGTTATTTTTATACTTTCTACTAAATAATTATTAAATTGTGAAGGGAGGTAAAGACAAAAGGAAGATGAATATCTCTAATCTTGTAACTTTTAACGCACAGAATAATAGACCGAGCTCCCAGTCACCAAAGCCAAGTATTAAGTCAGAAGGCAAACCAGATTTACGAAACCCGTCTTCGCCGCATCCGTCGACATCCCAAGAATGTTCTACACCTGCACTGGCTCAGTCCCAATCCCAACAAAGCCTGGTTCCTGCTTCTGCACAACAATTAATTGAAATTGAAACTGCGGCTTCACTAAGACAGAAGGAGGCCCAAGAAGGACAAAAGCTAGGACAAGCGTTTGCTGTCTGGTTCTACGAAAGACTAAACACACTAACGGACTTCACCGCTGCACATTTTTGGCCTGAATGCAATTTTCGGTTGGAATTCATATTTACATCTCAGCCGAATCACACCATAGTCGACTCGACGACAACATCGGAAGAGTGTTGTGCCAAACTAAAAGATTTAATTGCTGTCAATAAGTTATATTTTAATCTCAATGAACCTACTGGAATCAGAGGAACTTTAAATCCTCATGGCTTGGCACAAATCATGGTATGTGGAACACTCCATGAAAGACAAAACTCAAATCCGCTCGGGGTATTTGAGCAGATGTTTGGACTGATGAAAGACCCATCTCTGGGAAACAACTTCAAGATTAAATTCACCATTCTAAGACTTCGAGAAGGGAATCTGTTAGCTGTCCAAAACCGTCCACCGGAATTATGTGACTCGAGCCTGGTAGGGATTATTGAGGAGATGGATGACTGACTGACGAGAAGAGAATACCAATTAAAAGTTATTAGGAAGTTGACAAATGCCGTAATACTAACCTGTAAACATTGTTATTTCATTTTTTCAGATTTCCAACCCAATGGTACTATAATATGAAATCCTGTGATTTTTAGTAATAATTCGACATCACGATTCACGATCCAGATCCATTTCTAATGTAAATAATTTTAAACTCGAAATACTGTAAAGATTTTGTATGCCGACTTGCATAGCACTGATTATAATAATTAATACGTTACAAAACCGGAACAACATATTGGAAATATATTATAATTATGTCATGAATGAATACAAACACGGTATCATGCTTTTGCAAATAAAATCGAATCGCTCTAAAATGCAATTGCAGTATACGTTCCACGTGTGTCAGTTTAAATATTTATATTTAATACTTTGTAACGAGGAATGTCTTAAACGCAAAATCGAGATGCCATTTCAATAATAAAATGTTCCAAGTTTCATCATGTGTATATCCACATTCCACAGCAGTAGTCTCATTCATTGAGTTCCGGTGGGGAACAAAGCTATAGCGGCTGCTGTATCCCACATTGCACCAA
>JAANSN010000963.1:0-41480 GCA_036850665.1 Dicranocentrus wangi | reverse complement strand
ACCGAAAACAGAATTTGAAAATTCGAAACCGTTAGAGAGTTATCGTGGATACGGCCGGCCGGCCAGACTTTCAGACTAATCTCATAAAGGATTGCTTCGCACTCCTTAATAACTAAGGTACAGTTTAGAATATATTTAATAATACCTAAAACTAATCTATACATACCCCATTTTTCTTTATTCTTAATACCTAGACATAAATAGTTTTGTCTCAAATAGTTAAGTTTTATTAATCCCCAATACCGATGTTGCGAGTTAACATTTAGAGCTAGCTTCATTGTTGTTTTCATTCTATAGGTCGTTATCGGCTGTGGGTGGCGTCGGTGGCAGAACAAAACGAAACGAAGGCACTTCAATTATATCATACTGCGGATCGATGTCATCCTTTTCCTCTTCTTCTTCACTTTCGCTAAGTTCCAACTCATCATTCCCACCACCGGCACCAGCCTCTGCAAAAACGAAAATAATATCTTATAAAACTATCATATTCATGCAATTAATTAGCCTCGTCCACATAATATGATGCTATATTTTTTACATTGTCGTCCTCCCATCTTACCAACTTCATTATTATCGTCCGTTGTGCTGCATACTCCGTTCGCATCTTCCATGAGTGCGAAGGCAGGACCAGCAGGTTCCACCAGGGCTGGCATTTCTTCTGCAAAGTAAGCTCGCCCTTGACCGGATGAATCAGTAGTGGTGGTTGAAATGGTGCATTCTTGGATGAAGTACGTGGAAGAGGGTGCCTCAGGTTGATTGAGATTAACCATTTCTCCAGTTGATAAGTAGCTCCAATATCGATCAATGCTCCAATGCTAGGAAACCACCCCTGGCTCTTGTGTACTATTCTGACAGCTCCAACGGAACTTTTGTTTCGATGTACCAGTTAAATGGATCCTCAACTAAGTTGGATACGTTGGATATGCTAGGGTAAGATTAAAAAACGAGCAGTGGAGCACAGCAAGGAAGTGCGTTTCAAAAAGACTACAAAAACGTCCAGCAAAAGTACTAATTTCCAGTGAGCAGATATCTGCGAGGTAAAATATAATCGGAATCGGAAGACTCTACTTGGCAGAGGAGGAATGAGCTTTCTAGCTCCGTATACCACTCCATATAATTATGTATTCGTATTTAGGCACGCTCTTCCTAAAAGCATATTAAAACGAGAACAATGACGGTGGAACAATGCGAAAAGTTTCTCTTTTGTATTACTTAGTTGAGGGTCATCCATTTCTAATTATATATTGAAGTTGAACTCCCCTTCACCCATTCATTCTAATAGCATCCCCCAACCCGTCTTTGAAAGTGGAGGAGGAATGGAAGAAACAAAAATGAGCTAAGGCTAATTTCTTTTCTAGGAATCTGTGGAAAGCTCGAAAGTTGGAAACGCGTGGAATTAAACTTATGCTATGCACATGTAGTAACTAGTAACACAATTCCTTAATAAAGGGCGTAAATATATGCAATTCAATGTAGGTTGGTGCACGTTTCTACGTCCTACCCTACCTTCCAATGACTGGTACATAGTCGGTCGGAAGTCCCAGACCGAAATGATTGAAGAATATGAGTATCATCATTGTAAATGTCAAGTGAACGACGGCCCTTGTAACACACTCGTTATGCGAGCTCCTGACCTATCCCTGAATATTTATAGTCAATGAATTATTATTATGTAACTATCTTGATTGATATTGAAAAAGAAACGAGCTGCATGATCTCATATAATATCATACACTGAAGGAATAAGGGCGAAGAGAAAAACTCGCAATCACAATTGAATGAGGTGTTCAGTCAAGATATATTATTACTCCATTTTGAATTCATAACAAATGTTTCCAGTGGACTGCTTATTAATTGACATTTTGCTATTAATTTTGGTTAATTATACTTTATTTATTGTAACTACTTGTAACTCAATAACAATTACAGAGGGACTGGCATTAATTTTTTAAACAAAACGATACTTTAGTTAACTATGTATGCTTAACTTAACATAATTATAACTAAGTGTATGCCAGAACCATCGCAAAAAAATCAAGTAATGCTTGAATCGTTTTAACAGTACTTACGATTAAGAACAAAACTTGTTAAGCCCTAACTTACAAAGTACCGTACGTACCGACGAATTGTTATGATGCCGATGCCAGGTTGACCAGTCAAAAGAAAAGTCCGTAACCTGCGTCAAATACTTTGTAATCGAGGAGTACCATTCATTCTTGCTAGGACAACTACAATGACAGGGGATTGGTGGAATATTGGTGTTGGTAGTAGCGACCGTAGTCCATAGAAAGATCAAAGCAACAGTCATGACAATCATGATCAAACTGAACCAAATCATGATCATCAAACCGAGCAAGGCCAAACCGCGCAACACTTCTTGACAATCTCGTCCACATTTCTCGTGTGCTTTGGAAAATGGAACATCATCATGCTCTTCAGAAGGTCTATTATTATGTTTCCGATTTTCTGAATGAGACCTTCCGTGACCCTCACCCTCATTGTCACTGGGCAGATTTGTCTTTGCGTCTGGAAAGATGAGTTGTTTATCTGGGGGAAAGGTGAACACTGGACCCTTATGCTGTGGTTGTGATGGTGGTGGTGTATGGAAATCCTCTTCATCCTTGGTGGAGTACAAAATCGATGTCGAGTCCAACGTATCTAGTTCACTACTAATAAGGCTCTCAGTACTTGACCCCGCCCGCTTCGGGCTTGCCAACGAACTCATTTGTAAAGGAGAAGAAAGCACCGCTTCGTAAATTTCCCTTGGATCTGCGCAGGACATAATAGGCATGGGAAACTCCCATTTAGCACTGCCATATGCTAACGTCTTGGTTCTGGAATGATTTAAAGCAAGAAGACAAACATGATTTTATATATTCTCCTATTGACAGCTATTACAAAAGAGTGTGCAAAATATATTCACTCACACATCCCCCTGAACCACCTCTGAGTAAAGAGAGTCCCTGTGTTGAATAACTGTCCTTCGGGTTTCCCCCCTTTCTGCAATATACTTAAATTTGAAACGGAAGCCTTGCTGACACGGCGTGATGGTTTCCACCAGGGACATCTTGTCTCTCTGATGAAGTAGGATTAAAATACGGATACAATGCAACGGATTAATCATCATATAACAATTTTTACAAACTGGATGACAATCTTGTCATTTAAATCTTGTCACTCTTACTTGACTGGAAACTCGGACGATTTGCGTGGGCTCATGCTCATTTCCATTAGCGTTGAGGGAATAGAAGCATTTTCCAAGTTTTTCATCATAAAGTATTTTGTAGCCCCCGGAAATGAGGAGCACATCGGAATAGTTATAAAATCACGGCTCGCAGTATTTCAGCAAGCTCCGAATCAGCTACGAGGTATACAGAATTTTCTGACAAGATGGCTTCGCTTTCCGTTCGATCAGTTTCAAAGTTTATTTCCCGTGCCTTTAATTGGAGCCTGTGTGATGAGTTCTGCTCAAAAGCGCCTTCTACATTTTTCTCGGTTATCCGAAGCTGCACAATTACAAATCACGAGTCATTAGTAAGTACTCATTCCAAAATCCACTTTTTAGTACAATTTAATCATTGGGAGTACTACATTGTAGTAGATGTAGACTGTCTAGAAACTTTTTTTTTAACTTATACCACGTATGTATGATGTTAAATAAGGCTCTTACCATCGTGAATTCTTGGTCACAAAGTGGAACAAAGTCCTCAACTTGGATAGCTTCAAACGTCTGATTTATCACATCTTGCACGCCTTCCTTCCTGCAGTCCCTGATGTGGGATTTTATAACATTTGTAGCCATAAAAATAGGATATTCGAACAAGTTGGGTTTCCAAACAGTGTATAGTCTCCAGTGTTTTGAGTGGGAACTGGATTTGTCCCAAGGTGGGTGGGTGTCCATCTTTATTTATAGGACTATATTCTTCCTGATATATCCTTCTATATCTTCCTATATCCTTCCTTCCTTTAAATTTCACTCAGGTTTAGTTGGGGTTGGCGGACTCTCTTTGAATCAATGAATGACTGCTGCTGCGAGTCATGATGATGCAGGACGTGTAAAGCGGGCTTCCAAGAACGCCGTGACCCTCTGTCTATTACAGCAAACTACTATAATATATAATATGTAATCCATAATATGCATGAAGATGATGAAATCCGACTAGGTTTCTTTCTATTTTCCCATTGTACGATTCTTCTTACCTATAGATTTGTTCCCTACCTTTTGAAATACAAATTAGCTAGGAAGCTTGGCATGAATTTAATAAGATTTTTCCAAAATAAAGGGCATGGGACAACAGGATGAATTGGATGCTATTTTATCTTATCATTATTATTTGAATGAATCTCTGACTGGACGGAGCAAGGAGGAAACAGTCAATTAGCATGTAGTTTCGGATAAGATGCACTTCCGTCAAAATCATTCAAAAGCATGAGCCCATTGTCCCATTATCAATTATTAGCTGGTCCTTTTCATCAGCATCTCATCCAATTTTACAAGAAAATACATAACTGCCTGCCTGCCTTGCCTGACTACTCATTATGCATAATATTCCCAAGAAATACCTACAGGCAAGCTCAAGCCAAGCTACAAAATGACAAAAAGGAATCAAAAGACATTCATCATGGCTGGGATCTAACTATACAAGAAAATACAACATTTAATGAAATTCTATAATTTTGGATATGAAGAATCCAAGTTGAGAGTCCTCAAGAAAGCAGTATCCTCAATCCCAGATCCCACTCTCCATGGATTTTCATATTATCATCGCATCATCACAATATCACATTTTTTTTCTGGTGTAGGTGCATCCACCACCACCGCACCAGGAGCAGAGCAGAGTCCCATTTTGGACCCCACTGAGCCTTACAACGTGAGCAACAGAGATTGAACAAGAAGGCGATTAACCTGGACAAAATGTGGAGAAGTAATAATAATATGATGAACAATGCTGGTTTTGGCGCACCCAAGAGCGGTGTGTGCGGTGCATTACCTGAGTCTGCGTTTTACAACAATGAATTTTTGGAGGAGTTTTTTTTGGAGGGATTGGAACATCTCATTTGCAATTGTCATTTTCTCTGTTTCCGTGTGCAAAGAGCATGATTGCTCTTGCATTATTAAACCACGGTTGACGGTCGTCGTGTGATAATCAGAGTGTACTTGCAAACCAGAGGTGACTATTGGATAGGAAGACTAATTTAATTGTGTAGATTTTTTTAATCAATCAAATTTGATGTAATTCTTCACCACATCACCACCATCTCTTGCGGAAACCCACATCAATCATATTCCTCTCCATCCGCATCCTCATCATCTTCTCTATTCTATTCCATATCCCTCTTTTCTGGCAGTATTATATGGATAGCTAGACTTGCTAGACCACTACTGAAACACCACTCTTCTACACTACTTTAATTGTACCTATAAGAAGTACCTACATTTTATACCCATATTACTCTCACAAGAGGTACAAGCGAGGGGTTCAATAATAATACTTACATACTTTGATATATCAAGTTATATCAAGTGTGTAGTACTCCCGTAATCGTATTCATGCAAAAACCATCTCCATTCTCCATAATCTCCAATCTCTTTACCCTGAACCTAATTTATGATATGAATAATTTTTATTGCAACTTGAAAGAGGAGAGATAATCCGGGGCTTCCGACATATGAACATGAAACGAGATAACTAGCAGAATTCTTTTAATATAACCTTGCGATAATATGGTGCACTTGGAAAGGGCGAAGAAATTTCACTTTTTATCACAGTGTTGTAGTCTTTGAATTGAATTGAATGTCTTTATTTCAAAAACTCCATTGATAACAGTACATCGGTATGGTACATGGTGTTTTTTTTCAATTTATTTCTTAGCTCATTGAGACAACTGCACCCACTCCGTTGAACTTCACAATTTTTTAAAATTACTTACAGTAGTATCAAAAACCAAATAATAATCGTTAAATATTCATTTACTTCGAACTAGTACGACGGATTTCGCCCCTTTCTGGCAAGCGAGTTTGTACTTTCAAGGGTTTCAAGGGCACACACTGGAGGAATCAAAAATACAGACCGCGGACCACCAGCTAAGATTTTATGTGATATGCAAATTATTGAGTCTACGTAGCGAATAGATTATATTATCTGATGTCATGTCTCATGTTGCTCGCGCTTGCTGCATATGGTGGAGAAAAATGACAAACAATGTATGAGTTTAAAAAATGATGTAGTTATAGTGTTATGGGGACTTTAAAATACTTTTAATGATTGGAGGTCCTTCCTGGAGGCGAGGCGCCGCCGGCCAAGTCGATTGCCAATTTCATAAACGCAGAGAGAATCATGTACCGTAAATACTATTATTATATGAAACTGTATGAAAGATACATGGTGCATGGAAATTGAAAGATTGGTATAATATTTTTTAGTTTAGGTTTATATATATCGTTTATGGTTTATTTAAGTACCTAATAATATCAGAAATTATTTTCATCACAGCATTCATATTTTTTTTAGAGATTTCAACATTATGTCATATTCTACACAATACAACGACGCCGAGTCGCCGAGAGTTTTTAGGACAAATAATATACTTTGCGATTTGTTTTTTTACTGTTGATTTATACATATTATTATATGTCGAATAATAGTACATCATAATATAATATATTATTATATAAGACTCAATAAGAACTGCTAGACAGTTGTAGCATCACAACCACAAAATATTATTATTACTTTTTTTTGTATTCGCCATTTATTATTATTATTTAATATATCAGTGTAACGTATCATTGTATTCATTATTATTTTAATTATTCATTCATGGGGTTGGTGGAATAGGAAACAAGAATTTCATAAGAATCTATAATAATAATACAAACAACAAATTTTGCGGTAGCATTATTAGTACCCTCCTCTCCTCACTGTAATCAAAAAGCCTGATTGTCTTAAATTTTGTTTTATACTAATAATGGATACTGTAGGTAAATATAGTAACTTTTTAGCGGTCGGTAGGTCGGTAGAGGTATATTATTACTATTACAACTTGTGACCTGGCCATTTATAAGAACCGTAGTACTTGAAGTTGTTGCGATCGCACATTTCATCGGCTTCAGCTGGTCCGCGTGAACCATACCTGTTGCAAACATATTAATAATAATAATTAAAAAATTAGCATTTGGTTGTGACTTGTTGTTACGCCACTAATGACTAGATAAAGTTGTAGGTAATTGCATTATTTATAGTCTTCAGACGTACTGGTAAGCAATTGGAGAACTTTTTGAGTTGTCGATTTGCTTTAGAAGTGGGGTGAAGATTCGCCAAGCCTGAGCTAGCTCATCTGATCTTACAAAATGCATTTGAGAGCCGCAGAACACGTCTAAAATCAAACGCTCGTATGCGTCCGGCAGTTTAACACCCTGAAATGAAAACGACAAAGTATGTTGTTACAATAAACGTTCATAAGAATCATTAATGATTTCCTCGTAAATAGCATATGGGTACTACAATGAAATTAACTAGAAAAAGGTGAGCACAAATACCTTGTAGCGGTCGGTATAAGTCAGATCGAGCTCAGTTTCTTCAAGCTGAAAGTTGATGCCCGGAGTTTTTGTCATTAGCTTGACGTAGACAGCTTCACCGGGTTGTACTCGAATCACCAGTTCATTTCTCTTAGCTTGACCATGGAAGATATCACCAGGTACGTCATGATACTGGACACGGATCTCGGCCTTTCTTTCGTTCAAAGCTGTACAACATTTGTTGTAAGAGGAATTATTAGCAAACATAATCTCAGGCTATATAGCAACTATAGTTTAACATATTATTATGCAAACGGACTTGATTGTAAATACAAAAAATATCAGGCATATTATTATTATTACCTTTGCCACACCGAAGAATGAAAGGGACGCCATCCCAGCGCTCATTATTGATGTGACATACTGCAAGAGCATAAGTGGGGGTAACCGACCCTTGTGGAACAGTAGGATCATCCAAATATCCCATTAAAGATTCACCTTCGCCACCCTTTGCCGCAATGTATTGACCAAGAACGACCTCACTCATATCAATTGGAGGCATTGATTTAAGCACCTTGACCTTCAAAATTAGCAGACATTCGTTTAAATTTCAAATTCATTCATACATTCCAAGTGGAAGAAAATCGCTTATTAATTTACTTTTTCATCACGAATATCATCCGGGCTTGTTGAGGGCGGCTTTTCCATAGCAAATAATGATAAAATCTGAAGCAAGTGATTTTGCATCACATCCCGAATGATACCAAACTCATCAAAATATCCACCACGTCCATAAGTTCCGAATGGCTCTTTAAACGAAATCAAAACAGACGCAACGTGGTCGCGATTCCAAGTAGGGCCAAAGATTCGATTACCAAATCTAAATCACAATAAATGTAAAATAAGTATATTACAATAATAAAGTACAATTCTTATCACAACCACAACAATCACAACAATCCTGGCGAATAAAATAATTCCGTACCGCAGTGTCATTAAGTTTTGAACCATTTCCTTTCCAAGGTAATGATCAATGCGATAAATTTGCTCCTCCTTGAATAGTGAGGCAAGATGATTTGAGAGCTGAGCAGAAGAATCAGAGTCTTTCCCAAATGGTTTCTCAATAATAACCCTTGTCCATCCCCTGACAAAAAAAAACAAAGATGATGATTTAACTCATTTATTCGTTGTTGTCATTAATTCGTATGATAATCTCAAAAATTTATCCAATTCTTCATAAAGTGATATACGGACCTAGTTGCCATACAAGTGTTGCGAATGTTGGTTGTGACCGACTCGAAAACGGAAGGAGGAAGAGCCAGGTAGAACAAACGATTAGCAGAAAGGTTTTTCTCCTTTTTGCAAATTTCTTGGTTCAAAAGTTCGAAATCACGACGAGCATCATAACTGCCAGCTACATATTCATTTAACTCCCAAAACTTCTCATAGGCTTCTGCTTCTTCAGGTTTCACCTACGCCAATAAAAAAAATACACAGCAATCAGTCCGTGCGACACTAATAAAACTTGTTACAATTAAGTACAATTATACACATTATAGCATTATTAGCATCATGTTGTTATATAGCGGTGAAGATATCTTACTTGCATGTATTGTTCGCATTTTTCTCTGACATCCTTAATAGTCATCTTGGATCTTGCATACCCAACAAACCAAGTTACGTTTGGGAGCAGGCCATCCCGGTATAACCACCATAAGGTAGGATAAATCTTTTTCTTTGCCAGATCGCCCTACGAAAAAACACAGTCATAATTGCTCGCATTAAATGCTGAACGTAAATCAAAATCATATTCGAAAAACTAATCATAACATATAATATATTATATTTCAATTCATTACGAAACGCAAGAAATAATCATCTTTGAGCATCTACAGAAATGCGAAAATAAGATGCTCTGAACGATTCCAAGGTAAGGTTTTCAGCTATATGACTAGACTATACCTGGGTTCTGTCTGTATGTAATGACTAAAATGTGATGATGATGATTGCGTAATATGTTATGAAAGTTTTAATCTCTATTCTGCATTTCTATTGATAATGCCATTTAATAGGCAATTGTGTGGGAATGGGAAATACATTTCTCACCTGCCTGCCTACCAAGGAAGTGAAAAAAAAAATTTCTACTAGCTACTAAACTAGATCAAAAATTGTGATAAGCATAAATCTGGAAAATTCCAGAATATTATGTCTTCACTCCCACTTTTCATACCGGTGGTATGTGTCTACCTATATATTATCTGTCTGTATAAATGTTCTACGATCACAGAGAACAAAATCATATCATCAGTAGTAATAAAAATAATAAACTATTATGCAAATGTTAACTCACCGATGCCCCCATGATGCTGAAGACATGTGGAATGTTGTCCAAATGCTCGCCGTCGTGGACGCTGCCATTTTGGGCCTTTAATGAGTTCCGAATCATGGCCAAAGCTTGGGCCCTTAGCTCACCTGTAACACAATTACAAATTTTTAATAATTAGCATGCGTAATAATTTTCCAAGTAGGTTACAGACTACAGATGAAAGACAGCGAAATAAAATTACTCACTATTTTAAAAAATACATTTGCGATCACTCCAATTTTACCCAATTTTTAGATAACACAAAAGCTCCAAGGATGATAAAAAATACAATTAGCAATTGTCAATTGTCTAATAACCCGTCTTCTTAATTTGTCAAGGTCATCGTATGTGTACACACACTTGAGCAGGATATTTATTTATGCTAATTTCTTGACTTTCAAGCAGTCAGTTGATTTAACCCTTTTGCTACGTGATATTTCAAAAATACATTTATCAGCAACAAAAAAGCAAATTTATAGAGTTATAGTATAGTTACTTTCAAGCCTTGATCATTTAAATTTAGTCAAGTCAGTCGTCAGTGTATGTACATGTACTATCAAATGGCCAGCCCGAATATGAATTTAACCATAATGCTCCTACCTTTCATGTTACTCTCCTCTCAAAACAATTCCAGACACCAGACAACTATTATTACTCCAATTAAAACAGTTTCCCACGGACGTGCGTCCGTTGTAACCACTAACTAAATATATATATATCTAGAGCTACAACTAACTATATACATGAAAAAGTATATAACCACGAGAGTTTAAAAGGCGTCACAGAATGACTTTTTCATGCCCCTTCACTCCAGGTGATTTTGGGAAAAAGAAGACTTAATCACGCTACTCACAAAAAGAGAATAGAGGAGAGCTCCACTAATTACAGTTTGGATGCCGTGCCGACATTCCCGTCAACACTCGACACACCTACCTACCTTGTCGTGAGCGATGATAGTCAAGAGCTTGGAAACTTATTGTGTCCAATAAGAAGGGGGTCGTCGCGTGTTTTTTCAAAACAATTAATTGCACTGCCTGACTCAATCAACTGATGTCTACAATTTACACACAATGTTGAATTACTCGCCGCAAAGTACGTACGTACGCAGTATTAAAAATGACCAACCTCAAACAAATAATAATAATAATAATACCGTGTATAATTACACTTGTACAGGATGGAATTGGGATGAGTGAACTACTTTAATTGCTACTATATACTATGGCCTGATAGTCTTTCATACTGAACAAAGGAGGAGAAATATATATTATACCTACCTCAAATTACAAATCAAAAATGCCGACCGAAAGCAGAACTGTTGAAGGCAGCGAGAATCCCGTGTGATAAGCCTACCCAATATAAAAAAGCACGTGAAGGCTCAGCCAGAGTGTGCAGTTCTCATATCACTTTTGAGTGAGAAGAGAACTTTGAGAACACGTGAAACAGGACAGTGACAGGATGATATTGATGATGATGATGATGGTCGGAAACAGTGTGTGTCTGATAATAAAAATGGCACAATAAAAAATGTGTGGAAATAGAATGCTGCCTGGTTAGTTCATCATGTCCATCATAGACAGAAACTGACCACACCACCGACCACCTACTCAAGTTAGCCGAATCCAGTAGCAAAAGGATTTCACCTTGTCATTTGTCACGGTCGATTCCACATGGACAATGACTGCAACTGCACGAGACGAGACGAGAAACTCAGCTATGCAGATTCCGCACGAATTTCCTCTCTCTTAAAACAGCATAATATTATGTAAATATCTGCTGCTACTGTGCAATAGTGAAATGGAGATGAAGGAGACAAAATGTCATTTCATGTTTTATGCATGGACAAAATAATGAAATTCAATCGAGCAATTCAAACTGACTGTGAGTTAGTGAGAGAGAGAGAGAGAGAGAGAGAGAGAGAGAGAGAGTGATTCCTCCAACTCCAACAATTTCCAGTCGATGCGATACGAAGAATCTTTGGGAAACCGGCCGTGGTCCGTGGCTCCAACAAAGCATGCATGTTGTATGCAATATTATTACGGATGCTTTCTTGGCTCTCGCAAAAATAGTTGAAGTGGATATGCATTTAGGTAGATACTTTAAGATGTATGCTGAGAATGAAAAAATGCTATCATTTGATAAAATTTGAGTTTCTAGAATGAGTAAACCTCAATGGCATTGTCATAGCTAACAGCGTGAGGTTGAGTGAGAGAATGGTTTAAAGAGTATGAATTGAGTTGGTTTTGTTGAGTACACTTGTTTTGCATATAAATGCCTGCCTGAGTGAGATGCTTCCAAGTGGATGTGATATGATTAAAATGAGCTGATTGATATGCAAAGGTGGTGGGAGAAGTTGCGAGTTTCATCGTGAAATTGTAAGTTCGGTTTCTAACCAGGACTAACTGGACTACCAATACTACCATAATTTGAACATGACCACGAAAGCAATTAACTATAAATAACAACAGCGAAAAAATGAGTTACAAGGTAAACCTCTCTCGTTTCTTCCAGTAGTAAGTAACTAGGTAATTCCCACTTTCCTTCCAACGTGCAATGTCACACGGGTTTGTTTTGAATTTATCAAAATTCTCATACAACCTGCTAGTTGCTATGCTGCTGACTAACTTGCACTTTATTAAGCTGCTTCTTACAACAACTGTTTGTTGTTGGTTGCGTGGTAGTGCAGATGCAGATTGAATTATTTTTGCACATGTGCATACATGAAATCCGCAAATGTGAACACACCACTGCATACAATGTATTCAGTAATGGTCAACCTCGTGTAATTAATTAGTGTGTTATGTCAGCACATCACGCACGACACACCAGCAGTACACCACTGTCACAAAACGATGACAAAGACAAAATGCAGGAGTTTTACTCAGCAAGTGCAACAATGCTGTTAAAAAGAATTCATAAAATCAACTTTGAATAGTAATATACCTACACCCACACTAACTACTAACAACGAACATTTCCACTAACAATGACAACAATGAAATTCGTCGTACTAATCCTTGTTTCTTTTCTACCTAGAAACTAAAAAAAGGGATTTTGCTAAGCTTTTTTCCACACCAGTGTGGTGTGAGAATATAATGATAAAAAAACGAGCAAGGTTCTATATTTTTCCTCTGCATCTTTGCGTGAAAGACAAGTCCAATTCCGACTAGCATAATAGTCATTTTTAGTAAAAACCCAATGTCAGTGTTTGTTGCTGTTGCTACTATAAAATCCTATTCCTCCTTCTTCATAACCACAAAACACAAGCCACAGACATGACTTTTTAGATGGGGCTTGGGGGAAATGTCGGTTGTGGAAATGTGTGCATATTATGCATATTATGCTATTGTGCCCAGAGCCAGCGGTACCTCCGCTCCACCAAGCCCAGTTGGTTCCCATACGCGGTGAGTAGTGGGATCCCAATAACGAGATGTGTGAGATTTAAGATTACTTTGGAAAAGGAAGTGGAATTGCAAAATCGTACGAGCCGTTTCGCAAAAGTCGGAATAATAGATTTGACATTGCGTTGTATTAAAACTGACTGGGTACACACGGCTTCTGTCTGACTGACTGGTTTTTTGTATAGGTATCCTTATATTACAACCTCGCCATCATCATCATCATCATCATCTGCTTTCGTCACTAGTCTGGAATCACCCAGAAAAATGCAAGAAATACCTACAAAAAAAACTTGTATTGATATAAATTGTTGGATTGGATGGCATGGGCATGCAGTGGAGCATGCTGTATAAACTAATTGTGAGTAAAATGGCACGATCACGCGTGTGCCGTCTTTTCTTCATTAAAAAGTGTGTGTGAGTGAAATAGAAGGATTGCATAATGTGAGATGACAGAATTGGAATACGTAAGAATTGTCTTTAGCAGTATTGTCGAGAACAACTTAGCAGTTAATATGTTCTACACAGCATTTCCCTTATTTGCACTTTTCCTTCATGAATAAAGTATATTTATTGTCCATGAAAAAAAGTACTGGGACGATATGCCGACGACGGGTGGCGAGAACATTAAATTGATCTACACAACTCCATAAGACTCCTAAAGTTTTTGCAATATTTGCAGTAGAATCCACATGTACGAAGATTGAGACTTGTTTTCGTAAACAACATCAACTAAACTTTTATAACACCACTCGGTTGATTTCCTCTATTTTTTAGCCTTTTATAGCCTAATGACAACTGTGAGTGGTCATTACCACGAAACTGTTTCTCCACGATCAACACAATCACAATCAGTTAGTTCTAAACGACATATATGTATAAAAACCAACCCCAAAACACATGATTCTGATGTGAGTTGTCATTTGAAGATCCCTTTTAACTATATAAATATTGTATAATGGAATCATCGATCAGTCAAAAGAAAACCAGCAAAGGCTTTTCGGCAATTGATTAATTGCTTTTTAAATGCAATGTGACTTATGAAAGAATGTAACCTGGATGTCATTGTTATAGGCTCCATAATATGTCCCACTTAATCACAATCAAACTAATGAATGACTAACCGTTGGATATTGGACCGTTGGAATACCTGACAAAATCCCTTTGTCTTACAGGCTTTCAGAATAGTAAACGTCGTGACATTAATTGTTAATTAATCCAAGGCACTCCACTCCAAGGCATAAGATATCATTAGTGAAATATATATACCTCTCACATGTATATTTAATCATGCCAGTGATTAATTTATAATTTTCTACAAACTAATAATCATGATTGAAGTCCACTTACGATTCTAGTAGTCAGCCCAATCGAACTCGTTCTTATTAAACTTGACTATTTTTTAAGGAGTAACTTGTAGAAAAAGAGATGGTGATAACGGCGGACTCAGGTTTTCTTGTACACGTTGCACGTGCGTGCGTGCGTGTGTGTGCTGGGTTTAGCTAGCCGCTTACTTAACCAATTAATTACCCCTTTGTTTACAATAATTAATACGTACTACAATAAAAAAAATATCTACTGACCTTCGATATTATCAGAGGAACGATTCTCTAAACCAAATGATTACTGATGGTTACATTAATTAGCGTCACATTAATCACAAATCACAATTAGTAATTTGACCATGCGGATGAAAGTAACTCTGCTGCTGTCTGTCACGTCACCTGTGATTTAATCGTGGTGGAGTACATATAACTGATATTTTGCTTGTCGCATGAAATATCCTCTAAATGCAAATTGCCGCAAAAATGGGACATTTACAAATATAAAAACCGACAATTATCAATTATAACAACTTTAACTTTTGAGTCCTGCTATCCCTAACTCCTTCCTTGATTCACTTCTTGATTAATAATAAAACACTCGACACGTTGCCCTTGTCATTTGTCGAGATTAAATATATATTATTATGACGGTCGTACGGATGAAGACAGACAACAGATGATATTCTTAATGATCAATGTAACATTTAGGGAAAATCACGTAATTACTTACTTTTTTTTTAGCAACAGATGACCGGTGATTTAGTTTTCAGCGGAACCCTCTCACCTCCCAACAACCAACTTGACACAAATCCGCCTGTTAGCAAACCCACAACTGACAACCAATTCTTTAAAAAGAAAAAAGGTGGAAATAGGAAAGAAAGAGCGAAGAACTAAAATGCTGTGGAGTGGAAACACCACGTTTACTTCTTCACTCACTCTCTGGCAGTTTATAATAACGCAAGCCCAGCCCACGCCACACGCACGTTTGACGCTCAATCAAATCAAATGCTCTACTGCTGGTAGTGCTGGTGACTGGAGGCTCGAGAGTCAATGTCGTTCGTGGTGAGCGTCGGACGGACGGAGGGATGAAACAGGAAGGAACTGTGAAGCTAACTGGGAGAAAAATTCCAAGAAGCCGAGAGGAGTACAATAATATCCCTCTCCCTCACCCACCACCATATACCACCGACCCCGTCTTGAACAATTCAATTCACCACAACAGCCAAAGAACAGACTAAAGAAACGACTCCTTCTTATTTACTACTCCACTCACTCCAGAAGAGTAGCACCACAACAACCATTGACCATTACCGTTTGCGGAATCAATTAAAGTGTGAAACAACAACAAGGAGACGCTGCTGCTGTTGCTCTGCTCCTCGCCTGCTGCCCTGCACCCAGGTATATGTCAGGTATAATATGTGTTTTCTCAAGAGGGATACAAATAAATAGGTAATGTTCCATGAGAACCCTGAGCTTGGTTTACGCAGGTAGCATAGCACACAGGATGTATGCATAATACAAAATAGTAGTAGTGGCGTGAATGGCGTGATACGAAATGATGACATACCGAACAATAATTCAGAGTTTCAAGAAAAAAAATATGCATACTTTAGCATAGTTTCATGATATGATATGATGATGATCATCATCCCTGTTTTAGCTATCTTTTCACATATATGAAACATGCATACGGAGCGGATTTTATACATACATGAAAGATAGCAACGGGAACTGATGGACTTGATGGAGTTGGCGATTTACTAGCTAATAAACACGATGCTATTCAAAAAAAAAATAGGGAGTAGAACATCATTATTTACTCGTTTACTTCTTCATAATAATGCAACCCAACAACTTATAGATAGAGTACGTAAAAGTATAATGTTTTTTGCAGGATGGATGGATGGACTCTCTCAACAATTGCACAACATTTCAATGGCTCTCTTCTCTTCTCCTTTTCTTTAGGTGTAGCCTCTCAAGAAATTGTAATTTTTCTTGGGAAAGCATATGTAGTGAGGAAATAGCTCTGGTAGGTAATAGGTATCATCAATGTAGGATGGACTATGGAAATTCCATGTAGTAAATCATGTAAAAAAATAAGAAACGGGCATCCCTACTTGATGGGAACTTGATGCTGGAGAGATTGCAATTTGCAATCCATTTGCCTACAGACTACAGACGTATGTTATATTGCGCTAACTTATTCCTTGAGCTCGACAGACAAGCCTATAAGTATTACATAACATGTGCTTGATGTGCTGAGCAAGCAGTGAAAAATTTGTTGAATCAAGTGTTTAGTAATGATTTGGCCTTGATGACCAAGCATGTTAAAAGAATTTTCGAGGAGTTTGCGTTTTTTCGTTCGTGCTAACGAATTTTCGTAGGTGAAATGTTTGCACTAGAGGCTATAATAAACTCTGTTAATTTTAAACTTTACTTTTTTAGATTTGTCATATAAACGTCTGTTTGTTGTTTGTTCGACTGGAAAACTACTTGTTTGGCTGCTGTTATGTTGTCTAAAGCTGAATTGTCATTGAAAACACCAAGACGCCGTCTGTCTGTAGGTAGAGTATATATAGCTGGCAAATATTCACAAACAACTAATGCAAATGAAGCATAATGAAACTAGCATTAGAAGGAAAGCTATATAATGAACTAAACAAATAGGCTCTTATGTCACGCTTACACAAATTAAAATAATACAATATTGAGCATGCATGACCAAGGGAAGAAAACTTGAGGGTGGAAGTTTTGTTTATCTCTCAAGATGGCAAAACCTTAAGATTAGCTAACCCACTTAATTGTGTTTCTCTGTTACCAACAACTCTGTCAAACCGTATAACCCAGAGCAAGTAATTACTTATATACTTATAGCTGAATGATATCCTAAAGAAATGGTTCAGCTACTTGATCTTAAACGACGAATGAGGCTAAATAGGTCAACGCATATTCATCACTCACTATCATCAACTTATGCATTTTAGGAGCCATTAATTCCTCCTGCCACCAAACGAATTACTGCTCAACCAGCCACCTATATTTAGGTATGCATTTCAAATCGAAATTTGTTTTGCTGCTGGTGTGAATCTATAATATAGTGATAGGCGGTTGTGTTGTTCGGTGTGTGTGTGTGTGTGTAGGCACCTTGAGGCAGATCAACTTTCAGCAACATAGTCAACATCAATTCTCAACAAGGTGCTCCTCCTAAGTGCAGATGAGTGTTATGGGTAGCAATATCCTGACAACTCCAATTTCGACCACATGCATCATACTGCCACATCTGAAGATATTTTTCTGAGGAGAAGAGAAGAACCGGTACGCCTTCCCAATAATTTGCATTCACCTATTCATATGGCGTGTGTGGAGATGATGATGTCGATTTTACTCCCTTGATTTTTGTAATTTAACAAATCAGCATCACCTCTGCACACATGTTTGTTCTGCTAATTAATGTAAAGAAACCGTCTCTATAATAATAGTCTTCACAGCAGGAGGACTACAACAAACTTGTGTACGTTTTACTACGAGTGGCAGCATTCTCAATAATAAAATCGCCAATCCTAATAAAAAAAACATGCCCGCATCCCATTTTCCTTGGCGCAACAACAAGAACTACAACAACTACACACTCATCGTCAGGATATTAGTTGTAAATATGTAAATGGCAGGCAGGAGGATACAAAATTCAGGCAGGTATAGCAAGCACCTCATTGTTCCTTTCTGCTACAAACTCGGGGAGTGGTTCCTCCTCCTCACCTCACTCACAACAGAGCATATGCACCTCTTGCAAAAATCTTGTAAATTTGTACATCTCATCTCATTGATTTTCGCTTGCCGAGCCAAATGCCATCATCATGAATGAATTATGTTATGCTGTCCTGTAAAGTCCATCCAAAACGTAAAGGATGCAATCGAAAAGAACATTGAATGAAAGTCAACATATATGTATATCTATGCGCGAGCGAGGTGGAGATGACACTCATCTTAAATGAGGCTCTTTAATAGTATTTGATTGATCCAAGTGACAAGCATGCAAAGTGGACCTTTGTGTAATTTATTGTTTCTTACGGCAATTTTTATGAGACTATCTGTCATGAAAACCAACCTGATTTATCTGAAATTATCTCATTGTAAAAGATATCAGATCAGAGAGGGCTGATAAAGTAGTGGGCTTGTTTTGTGGCCACGCAAGCAAACTTGTTAGCCAAATGAGAGGAAGAGGCTGCTGCTGCCGTTGGTGATGATAATTGAGCGTGTTGTCGTTACTCTGCATTTTTATAACTACTTTTATTACATGTTCAGGTGAGATGCTCGATTAATGTTATAATTAGCATTTTCTGTGCGTGCCATGCGCCCCTAGACAAGTTACCCATGACTGACAACTGACAACACTAATGAGGAGTGGAGCCGAGATGATACATTTTTACTTGTCGCTCATTTAGAACATCACTGCACAACCAGTTCCAATCCCATCCATCGCTTGGGTAACAAGGCTGCATGGTGGATTGTAGACCAGGAATGGGAATGAGGAGTAGTAGTCATTGATAAACACAACAACAACAACTCGTCAATAAAACACTTTTAGTTGTCAAATGGGCTAGTGCATTTATGATTTTATGTGCATTTGAAGGGAAATCGTTTTTAAAGGCTGATCGATAAATTAGTAAAATCATGATTTCAAATCATTCATCCTGGCCTGGCCCTGTAGGGCAGGGACTGATGATGAGATAGAGATTGATGGAACCATGTAATAACGTTAAGGTTCTGCATAATATGCATAAAAGTTTTTGATGATTATTGGACACTAAAGTATAAATATAATAATATGGCTTATGTACACATATTACGCAGTCAGCAATCAAGAAGATCACCTAAATTACAAACATTTTTAATAGTTTCAAGTTTGTAATATAGAGGTACTCTGCCAATGTTTACACTAAATGTTGTTCTCGATATAATGCAATAATGTTTATAGTGTTAAATTGGCTGACTTTTTTTAAAAAATATTAAATGCACGTTATGTGTCAAATCAGAAGAGGCAGGGCAATGACAGGACATTAATTGCGTTTTCACATTTTCATACATTTTAAATAAAGTTGTGCGTACTTTTTATTTGCCCACCTTGCTCAAAAGCAAAATAATATACAGCAGCGTTCAACAAAGTGGTGGTGGAATGAAGCATGTAAAAGAACAAGTCATGATGGCATGGAATGCTTTGAGTTGGGAAAGAAAATATTGTGCATGTTATAACTATTTATATAGGAAATTGTTGAGCACACTGACATGTTGTTTTCCAATTTGTATGCACATATACTTAAACCAGGCTTTGGCTTCTTTGTATAATCAATCAGTGTTTACTTTCGAGTCGTGACTTGAGTGTCAGCCGAAAAACTGGTACTGGAGACGCTACAATAGGAAGGAGGATTAAGGTGTAATCGGATTTTACAAAGAAAGATGCATGCCTACCCATATTTATTTGTAGACATGCTTTTTTACTAATCCAGCTAACACACAATCCTAACTAGTTTTATATTTACAATTCAATTGAGCCTATATATACCCCATACCAAGTCGGGCTGACATTTCGACAGAGAATTGCATCCAGCCTTGCTTAGTGCCTAAACATACGTTTGTATTTAATGTTGTAAAAATTTTATATGTATATGCATAAAATTATTACGAGTTAAATTATAAAGCACCTAACTACCATGCTCACCAATAGTAAAGCGCCTGAGCGTGTATGTATATATAACATATATGCTTTAATTATTATATAACTATACATCAGCAGCTGTCGGCAATTAAAAAGACTCGTTGACAGGACATACGGTATGAGGCGGTATTTCATGGTGGATTAAAACATCATTTTTCCCCTTTTACATAATATAAGCTTTTCCACGTTAAACAAATGACAAGGCAAAATGCAAAACTATAAATGACAATCATTGCATTAAATTATAGGCTGATATGTCGGAGGAACATGTGGTGTGGTGAATATTACGTGGAAATGGCTGGACTGGCTGGACAGCATAACACAGCTACAAACTTATTCGCCGGTTGTGTCATCATCACCATACCATCATCATCGTAATGTCCGTAGGTGTACAATAAAGCCACACTTATGTAACAAATAGAACAGCGTATATTGAGAAAGCAAAGTCAAAAGTGACACTCTCGAAGAATATTTTATTTTATGGAATACTAGATTTTGTCTTGACTGGATCATCAAGAGACGCATCTCGCATCACACCATGTCGTTTTAGAGAAGTCTACGTAAATCTGACATTTTTAATGAAAAATTTGCCAAGGAATATTTAACTTGTGTGTGGTAGAGCATAATATGATCAAGTATATATAAGATTGATGAAAATGCGGTTTATTACGAGCAAGAGGTCAAAAACCATGTGTGTTCCTCGTGAAATGCTGCTAAGGAGGTACTACATGGTACATGCTCATGGTTCTATCACTAAAAAAGTAAATGTCACGAAGGTGGTGATGACGTGACCAAGGTAAACAAAATTCTCAATAGAGTCTATCTGCCAACAAGAAAGGGAAGATTGGGAAAGAAAGAAAAAATTGGAAATGAAGAATAACAAATCCATGTACAGACAGACAGATTATAAGAAAAACCCATTAGATTTTATCGAGCATTTAAGCATATATATATATGGAATGGAACGATGTGCTGTGGAGAAATTGCATACATTCTTCTTTTTTCTTTTGCAAAACCACAGTTTTGTATAATAATTTCACGAAAATTTCAAAATAATGGATAATAGGTTGCTAGATCGTGACAAATGCATCATTTTCATTTTTTACGTCAAGTTGAGTAAAACTGACAATATGGGATTTTAAACAATCTGTATGGAGTATAGTATAATAATCAGAGGATGTAGGATTTTGTACGGTCGTGCACGTAGGGAACATGCTCATTTCGCATATTATTATTAGATTAAGCTCGGCGGATATGTGTGAAAGGTCATGATGGCTACATGCATATAACATGCTATCAGCAAATGCAATGATGATGATGATGATGATGACTCAAGATGACCATCATCAGTCGATGCACGCAATCATGCAGCCACGAACAAGATGTGATCATCTTAGTTCGATAAAGCATTTCGATTTCGATGCATATTGGCTCGACAGTTTTGTTTCCTTACAAATACAATAGAAAAGTATGTGAGTGAAAAGCATAAAAAACACACATGGAATCTATATGATGAAATGAGGAGTATGAATGAAAGGTGGCCTAATTTGCTCTTTGAAGATGTTCCGCACAAATGTTGTATTATACTTGGTAATAACGCTACTTTATATAGTTTTCCATTTCAAAGCTCAAGCTCCCAGGTTTCCACCAACCTTTTTAGAGCTTTTTTACCACAAAAATCCCCCAATTTTCTTTCTACCCTAATAGCAGCAGGCATGAGACAGAGACAGACAGGTATCTATCTACGACATTTATATAATTCATGTATGTATTTCCGAGAAACTTACTTGATGAGCCTGTATCTAACAGTCGCCGATCCATTTCTTCGCTTTCAAATGGGGAACAACAACGGGAATTGTCGTGAAAGGGAGGCGCACCTCTGGGAATCTCAATAAACTCTTTAGAACTCGTCTCCGCGTCTTCTCCAGCAGCAGTCTCCTCAGCTTGCACACTGTCACTCTCTTCTCCTTCTTTGCAACTGTCAGAGACTTTTTCGTGGCTGTGGGAGTTATTGGTGGTGTTGACAACCCACGAAGCCGCAGCAGCGCAACTAGACGTGGTTCCCAGTGCTACGGCGGACCGAGAGTATTTCCTTTGGAATATAATGATAATGAAATGAAATGATTTTGTTTGACGTTACTTGTCCACACACTCCTCTTGTAATCTCTCTCTCTCTCTCTCTCTCTCTCTCTCTCTCTAGCACAGACAGGCCATAGACGACCCTCTTCTTGTCTCAGGAGACTCACACGAGAAAGCTAGAAGTTATAATATATTATATGGCTCCTCTGTCTCTCTTCTTCAACAAACTTCCTAATAGTAATAGTAGTTCATCTCTCAATAGGATTTGATGACAAAGTGAAGTAGTGATGATGAGATTTGCACTTGATTATTATTCCTATAGTATTATTCCCTTTACACATTTCATTCAACAGCGCGTATCCGATCAATTTTCCACCTATTTGTTTCCTCACTCAAACTACTACTATGATGAGAAAGCTGATGATGATGATGAGAGTGGTAGCCTGGCAAGGATATGAAATCCCTGAAAATTTCGTAGTAGTAGTGGTCCTAGAAGAGGAATAACAATATTATGCTGATGATGTGATGAATCTGAACACTTTACGCGACTGCCCATGCCCACCAACCAAAATAAGCAAAGCGTAAAAAAAAATCTCTCGCATTCGATGCGTTACACACGAGCACACTAATCTTGCAGCAGTAGTATCCAAACCAAACATATAGTACTACAACATTCACCGAATAATTATCTTCTGTACTCGCTGCATATTACCTATATATAATATACCTATTACTGAACTACGCTGAAAGGTTGGTCCTCGTGAAATACAAACAACAAGCCCTAAAAAAGCACTGACTGACTGACTTTGGCATTTGCATCATAAGAAGATCTGCTGAGGATACCGTTGTTCATTTGAGGAGAAGCACACACCAACATATAACAAGTGTGTCCAACAACGATACGTACAAAAAAAACTACTACTTAAAATGCTATGAGCAATGTAGGCACAAAACAAAAATCCACTAGATATATATACATACAAATATCACATCATTTTCATTCATACAACTCTCAAGAAGTCTCAAACACGCTGCTCATGCTCTAAAGATTTGCTGCTGCTTTTTTTAGTTCATTTACAACTTTGTTGGTCTTGAGTGAGAGACCTGAGACTACTGACTAATAATAATAATGATAATGTGGAAGGAGAAACACTTTTTTAAACTATGGCTTCGACTTGTACTACTTAATACATATAAGCTAAAAGCGCGTGTGAGTGTATGCTATAATGTCGCCTTTTACAATTGCATTTGCATTTTTACATTTACATTCATGATTCATGATAATGGTGATCATCATCACCAACCCCCAACCACCACGTTCACAACCGCAGAGAGTTTTAGATGAAAAGACAGAAGAATGATTGCTTTTCTTCATGACTGACAATATTGGTAGGACACCATGATGGGATGATGACGCCGTTCTGCATTGGTGGTAGTGTAAAGAAAATTTATATAAAAGTAAACGGTAAGCCCCAGCCAGAGAGACGGGTTTCACAGATGAAGGTGGCTGGCTTTGAGGAGGGCGCAATTATGGAAGGATTAATTTCGTGTTATCGCAGAAACACAATCTTCTCGTGTAAACAGCACAGCGCTCTCATTGTTAGCTGAAAAGCGATCCGAATTCGTTTCTCTATACCTTGATCTGATCACTCAACAACAAAATAGCTATAAAAAAGCTTTAAAAAATATATATATATATGCATATCAACTGCAGCCGTGTAACCTAAAACATAAATGCGTTATACAATTAATAATAATAAAAAATCTTTTAGCGCGTGTAACAAACAAAAGGTACTACAGAAAATCAGCATCGCGTTGCATTGCGATGCTGATGCGATGCGGCGGACCTCTTTCTTAATGAAAATGACGTAGCTGTACAAATTTTTTTTTGTTAGCGGTGGAGGTGGAATGGGACTGACTGACTGAATGAGTGAGATAATTTTGCAGCTTTGTATAATATACATCATTTGTGAACTTGTATGACAAAAAACAATTGGCCCACAACAATTTGCAAGCAACTAACAACTGTTTGATGTTTTTTGTGTGTACAGATATCCTTCGAATGGAGTTGAACAATGGATGTGTGAATGAAACCTGGTAAAAATATTATATGCTTCGACTTTTGGTTTTCTTTCGTAATGCTTTCCTGAAGGTGGAACAATAAAATTGATGTACTTGAGGGCGGACTAAGAGACAGTAACACGACGATGACGACATTAATCCTTCAGGTACGCTCTTTATCACCACACACCTGTTTCTGCATGTTATATTATTGTGCAAATCTTTATGTGGAACTCGCAAATAATGTGCAATTTGGTTGTCGTTCCCCCAGACGACCAAACTTCACTCACGGGTTATATAATATCTTCACGGTTAAAACAAGGCAAAATGTGTACACATCACATATAACTATATTGTCTCATGCAATGTATGAAAAATATCTCGCAAAAATTGCTAGAATTCTAAACCTAGATGATATACCTTTTGTTTTTCGTCTAATGGAATCAACTTTCAATTAGATTAGAAATTACCCAAAAAACATATCTCATTTTGTCTAAATACTTGTTTGGCCATTCGAATCGAAACATAGATGTGCATGATACCTGCTGGGGCCCGGGCGGACGACACAGATTAAGCTTCCTTCCGCATCAATTCAATATGTTTATGTACACGTAAAACTATACAATCCAATTTTTTCCTGAACGAACGACGTTTTCTATTTTTTGCTGTAATTGTAATCAATGATATCTGTAATCTGGGTAAAGGAAGGAGAGTCCTTTTCTCTCAGTCAGTCAATGATCTTTTGTGCTGGCAGGAGCACACAGCACACTGTGCTCCTTGTGACATTTGCATGGGCAACACACCATAGCCATTTCATTTGAACAAAATGTTCTCAGCCAACAACGTCTGCTGCTTGACAGATTCTCATGATTTCATTCTGTACCACATTTTACTCTAGTACTAAATAATAATAATGACAGCGCAACGCAAACGCACTTCTCTATTAAGTCCATTAGTATTAGACAGGAGGAATGGGGGACCCATGTTAATAAATAAAGTGCCTCATTCCCATGAATTACCACTCCACTTTCTTTTGCTTTCGTCCAGAGTGCCGCTGCGCTGTGTGGAAAGCATATGTGGTAGGTAAACAGAGAATTATATTATAATCGGCCACCAAGAGTTGTATTTCATGTCATGTTATCATTATTGTATCCCAAATGAATTAATGGTTATGGCCTTCATTAGAACGAATCCGGCTCATAAATTGCTGCGAATGGTCTAGTTAGTTGACAATAGATCACTGACAAATTATGTGTACAACAGCCTTAAACGTGTACCCTTTTATGACTACTACGCACACGACGATCCCTCAATACTACTATAATAATACTGCCTTTTTCCTCTCGATGATGGGGATACACGTCACTTTAATGAAATTATGGGTAAATGACAGCGAGCAACAACGTCATTGTATAACTATATCGGCATGTAATTGCCTTTGAACGATGTTATCCTGCTGAATGCCTACCGACCGACGCGACGCGACCAAATGCTCAAAAATATTGTTGTATCCTTGTGCTCCTGCGCTGTTTTACCATGATTGGATGACTGATTGAAAAGGCTGTGCCGTGTTCACCAAACAGCTAAATGCTTTTTGTTATATCATGTATGAAAAAAAGATGGAAGGTGGATATATGAAGAATGAAAAAAGAACAAAAACATTTTGCAAAATAATTGCAAGTATATTTTTTGTTTTGTTTCGGCAAGCGATATTGGTGACAACTGCAACGCGTAGCGTCGCGTCGTCCTGATTCACCATTATTACTCCCACAATCTCGAGAAGATTTTTTTTTGTTTTTGGGATTATTGCATTGCAAGGAGTATGCCAATCGCTTTATCACAGCCAATTTAGCCCAGACAAGGAACCTTTCAAGTACCTTTAAAAATTTCATTCCAATTTGGTGGTTAAAAATGTGTGTGCAGCAGGGATTTGAAAGGATCAAATTGCCAGTTGCAGCTCCACTATATAATTTCAAACGTGGCAAGCAATGACGGTTCTCTGCTGCCACAGGTATAAACATTTTCCTTCTGTCTTGATGAGAATAATGAGGCAGGCGCAGGAGGCATAATATAATATATATTTGGCTTATTGGACTGTTCAAATTGGATGAAGGCGAAAAGATGGAAACAAACCTGCATAATAATATCTCCCCTCTTAATACTAATAATTTATGGGTCGTAAATACAGATAATCAATTTTTATATCCCATAAATTTCAAATCAATATACTGTGAACTGGTGAACTCTGTCCATTCTTTGACAAATCAACGAGGTGTGTCCTTCGTGAACAGGGTATGATCAATATTCTCACAACTCGCCGTCGTCAAGAGTTCAAGTTTTTGTTTTTATTTTCAGGGGAGTGCAAGCAAAGGAGCATTGAAAGTTATATTGCAAATGCAACCCTTTAACATCCACTGTTTGACTTTTGGTACCTCAACAACACCACCTTCATCTCTCGTCGACAATCCATTGTTTAAACTATATTTATGTCGAGAAAGTTCTTGGTGCTCGATTCTATCACCACCGGCACCACCACCCCACCACCACAATACAATCATCATAGTCGTCACTTGGTTGTGATTTAATGTTGCAAGTCGACACACACGCAGTGACAGTGACCAACTGGACGTTTTTCTTTCATCTTGAGAAGAAATGTCATAAAAGGAAATGAGATGTGCTGCATGAGAATAATATCGAGCACGAATTGTCAAACAATGTATACCTTAGCATGCAGCCTGAATGAAATTGGCAAACAGCCTCGAGTCCAATAACTTTTTCTACTTATTTTCCAAAAAATCATTTTTGGAGAGATGTGAACAATAGCTTGCCTTCAAGCCATGATCTGTTGCTATCATTATCGTTATTACCCCAGTTATTCCAACTCGGACAGTTTTAATAGTAAATTGGAAGATTATATAAAAATGCGAAAAGGTATGCATTGCACACAATTTACTTAAAACTTGAAAGCGAAAGGTTTCTTTTATTCTCTGTGTGTGTTGTACTGTACCTTTGGTGAGGATGATTTAGAACGACGCACACCAGAAAAATACAATAATATAAAATGTGTATCAGTCAGACAGACCTTTCGGTCAAAACTGTCAGCAGCGAGGGCACCACCACGTCATTTCCCCTTCCTTCCGTCAAATTTCCAACTGTCACTTTCAAACTATCCGACTGTCTGTGGTTCTTATTATTGCTTCCTCGACGAACTTGGACTAGTTTCCTCTCTGGCAATTCTTTCAACAAAATCCCATGACTTATTGGCTATAGCCGAACACTGAATAATATTGGAAAGTTGAACTTGAGTTATATTTGCAGCGGAGAACAATTGAGGGATATACACAACAGTAGTACATAATATTCCATATATATTTCGCCTCCAAAAGATGTGCAAGTTCCATCTGCGAATTGGCAAGTGCCAAGAAGACATGATGATCAAGGCTAAATTCACATATAGCGAGCGGAAGTTGTCCGTTTAAAACTGGTTCTCGAGTAATAAGCATACACGGCACGGGAGAAGACAATGACCCAATCTATTTCCATTCCATTGCCATGTTTATCGTTTGGCGGAGGAGGGGAAGGAGAGCGAAGAAAACAGTTGTGTTGTGTTTGCCAAAAAAAAAGTTGCTGGTTGTTTGGAAACTGACTGGCAAGCACGTTTTCCACATTGCAAAATACAGCAAAAGAAATATCTATACATGTGTGATATCACCCTTTAGAATCTGGAGGGATGCCCGTGTGATAGACGCGGTAGAGCAGGTAGAGTATCCAGCCAAACTGGAGCAAAAAACTCCGAGTTGCGCAATTCCAAGGAAGGAATAATGGGGAAAAATAAGCCGCTGCTTTTTCATACCCAGATCAACTGGTTCAAAAAAACTAGCCCAGTTTTGCATAAGGTTCTTTGTCTTGTTTTATCCTCTTTGATGTGCAAAAGTTGTTATGCAAATAATAAATGAAATTATGTGAAATCGATGAAAGAGTCAAAATGAGAGTGTGTCATGATGACAGTTAAAGTGCACATCATGGAACACAGAACACCCATCACATCATGACATGATGGAAAGGAGAATTAGTGTAAATTAATTATGCTAAAAGCCTTTTTATTTATAGATTTCCGTGTAAAATTAACCAACAAAGGATGTGGATTAAATGGTGCAATTTGCTTGTAGAGCAAAAAAAAAAAAGAATTAGAACTGACAGCAGTTTTTTTCTTTACCTTAGTCACGCAGAAATACCAACGATCGAGTGCTTCGGTTCAGGGTAGGAAATTCTGATGGATATCTAAAAACAAATTATTATTTCCCTAGGCCCATCATTTTGTCCACAATTAAAAGGGTAATTTTAGAGCAGTTAATTTGCTTGTTCGTGTGGTGGATCTCAATTATTGAACGTTTTGGATATTAATTGGTTAACTGGAAGAGTGAAACACATATTTTGAAATTGTAACACACGAGTTCTATAAACTTATGATGTAGTCTCGCCTCCACACACTGCAAACTGTTGCCCTTCTGTTGCAATTTTGCAAAAAAAAATACGAGTAACTTTTGCTATATATTTATAACTGTTTGCAAAACCCTGTTTCATTCCCTGCTATAAGCGTGATCATTGACCATAAAATCTTTCTTCTTACTACATGGCTGGTTTTGGGGTTGCCAATTTAAAGATTAAAAACCATGTCGAAGAAGAATGCCAGTAACATATATCATAGCTGACTATGCCCTCTGCGGAGGAAGGTATATTATATACAACAATATAATATACCAGCTTGCTTATTATGTGTACCCGTACCCAATGCGGATAAAACGGATGGTGAAGGCTGCCCTTAAAAAGGCTTGAATGAAATAATAGTAAAGCCAAAGCAACTACATAAGTATTTTATATATTCCTTTTATAAAACCTGAACCTGTATTTTATTCGCAAACGGCGAAAAGCATAATATCGTTTAGCCATATATAATCATAGCAGGATAAGGTTAAAGAGAGTGGATATGGTAGATGACTGCAGATTTTGCAATGATTATGTTGGCTTCTATGCAATTCATTTTTTCATACGAAACCCATTTTCCGAAAATACCCCCATTAGCATTTTCATTTCGCAAGCGTTTCGGGCAGATCAAATGAATGACTCGAAATATGCACGACTTAATTAGCATGTTTGTTAAATAAATACGCAAAAATCGTCAATTGAAGTTCACTTATTTATTTTGAGTGCAACGATTTACGACACTATTTAAGACGCTATAATCTAACTCTCCTCTCTACTCATCGTCGAGTCAAAATAGACAACTCTTTGCAACTTTCAATGTAAAATCCTTACCTCGTCAACCTTTCTTTTTTTGTCACATGGACAAATTGCAATGTAGCACTTGTTTAACATAACATAAAACATTTTAGAGATGACGTGTGTATTTATATCATTCTGTATTTTGTATTATAAACATGATAAATCCAAATGTGGAAGCACACTCCTCCCTGGTTGTTGGTGCTTCTCTCCTCTATATCACCTGCGACCGGTCAGTGGAGTGCAGTGTCACCCTATGCGCGACAGCTGGACACCAGGCGCGTACCACACACTCCACTTCTTCGCCCTTCTACACCGCACCGACCTGCAACGAAACCCACACCGATTTCTCCTAATGTCACCACGCCAAGACGAGATTTCCCCTGCCTAAATCCACCTTTTACTCCTGCGTTGTTACAGACTATCGTCGGAAGGTCGACCGACCAAAAACTAGTTGCGACACGGATTGCTCTTCCTGGCGCCGTTCTTCTTCTTCTTGCATCCTTGTAATTGCCAGCGTGCGACTCTTTACTCGTTGCTTCTCCAGCTTTTCAGCCTGCACGGGAATTAATTAATTTATAAATACGAATTGCCATGCATTGCGTGTAAGTGCTTCCCTGTCAAATGTAAAAATCAATTTTTTATAACTAAAATATCGACATCATTCATACCTCTTCTCTATTTTTCAAGCTGACTATGAAATCCTCGTCCGCCGACACAGCCAATGTTTTAAATTTTTGCTTGTTATTCTTCTTGGTAACAAGGGTCACGTTAACAATCCCATTGCCAGACATTTGCTCTATATAAACGAAGCATATATTTTTTATAAAGACAACGGAATTCCCATTACAGGTATCGCATAAAAATAAAAAATACCACACTCACCAGCGTGTTTAGAAGCAGCGCTCATTGGTACTGGTAGATCCGTTTTTGCAACTTTCATTGACACTTGGCTTGACTCATTACACATTTTTTCAAATGCTGCCAAAAATTCTTCCTCCTCCAAATCCCGAGATGGATCATCAACTCGGTCTTCAAATTGCTCATAAGGGTCAGCTTCCTGATCAGCTTGAGCAGCCTAAAATAATCCACATTTCAAAATCACGTGGAAATATTAGCAGGCAATAAATGCAAAAATTAATAATAATAATAATACATCGGTGCCGTTTATAAATGATATGAAATGAAGGTTATTACCTCTGCAGGTTCAGTTTGCTCAGGTGCAGCAGGCTCCGGGGCTTCTTCTGGTATCGAGTTGAGTGCAACCGACATTTTCTTTCCTCGACCAATCTTTTTTCGCCCTGTTATAAAAGGTTTTCAAAATATTATTGGTTGTCCTCGCAAAATACGAACTTATAAACTTTCTAAAAAAACAGTCGGGATTTTAATACCTTTTTTAGAACCTTTTTTAGAGGCCAACGAGCTATGTCCTGGTAATCTAACACATTGCGTCTGACTATATATAGCAGTTTTGATTTCGTCGCTTTTCACCTTTTTCCGTATTATTTCATCCATTTCCACAATGCCTCGCTCTGCTTCTTCCATAGTTTTGGCAATTTTCCATCTGTTTCGAAGTCGTCTGAAAGTTTCCTCAAAGAACTCCTGGAGCGAATGGGGAAAGTCGTTGTGTTCCCAGTGTGGCAGGTTTCGCTTGTACACAAAGTACCTCTATGGGAGCATCATTCAATTACGATAAATTTCATCAAAGAATCCTGCACAAAATGATTAGAATATAGAACAGTAGACTACGCGTTCTTCCGCATAACTAATTGTAAGTACCTGAAAATATTTCAGAAAGAAGTTCAATCTCCGTTTGGAGTTACTACTTGTCAGATAGTCTCCACAAATGCGGAGCATTTGGCAGATCATTCTGACTCGGTACATGTTATCTGGAGGGTCCATCCGGGTGAAAACGTCGTCACGATATGTCACCCCATACGAAATTAGGTAGTACCATATCTTAAGGCGTATAAGCATTACAAACAATATTACAAAATTCAATAGCTTCACAAATCAATTCTTATTTCTGGAAAATAAATAAATAAATAAAAGCACATAGCAGAACAAAAAAGTATATACATAGTGCATACCACTAAAAAATAATATGTATCGTGTGCAATCAATGCAAAACAATGCAACTACGCATACTATCTAAAAACAAAGACGTTATTATGTAACTCACGTTGAACAATGTCGTTGTTGAAATGGTTTTGTATGTATAGATATACGCAAGGAATTGGGAGGTGGCCATTCTATAATTGTTTAAGTCGTCAAACTCATAATCACATCCCAATCGAATTTGTTCTGTGAGGTTTTCAATCACAGACGTGGTCACAGTTGGCTGTTGGAAATAAAACATTATAATTGCTTGCTTGCTTGACTTGATGAGCAGTACATGAATTCACAATATGATCGACTACTACACGTAATAAAAAACCGACATACCCGGAACTTTTTAACAGCCGCCAAAAGTGCAGCCGCAGCTTCCATCTGCACATAATTATATTTCCAAGGGGAGCTAAGAATTTTTACGACTAGGGAACATTTCTGTAATAAAAAAACAGAGTAATCATTGCATTGCATGTATTCACTGCTCTGACACTTGATTTCGTGAGACAATAAATTGAATCCAAGAAGATGATTGATACCTGCGGATCATTCCAGTCAAACATGCGTAAAATTTTGTCAGCCCCCTCCAAAGAATGTTTGGACAGATCAATCCATAACACATATTCCATAAACGTTTGCAAAGCTGGTTTCTTCAGCCGATGAATAGAGCCTCCAGCGGGAGGGCAAATATGGTAATAGGCGCTGTCCAACATGTAGACATAACGAGGCTCCATATTACGAACAGTCTTTTTGCGCAACATTTCGTCCTGTCGACGGAGCCCATTTTAAATTAAATTATTATTATTAGTTGCAAAATGCAATGATGTAGGAAATAATACGGTGTGGATTGTGGATGTGGGTGGAACCTACTTACCAGGTATATTTTCATGCGTCTGTGACTATCAGAGTTACGGAACAGGTAGCGGCCGCAAGTTTCCACAAACGCACAAGCCATTTCGACTTGGTGATGAACAAAATTCCTGAGCAGCATTTTCAGGCAGTTGAACGCCTCTGACTTGGGGAATATAGAAAAGTTGACGAGTTCTGCAATGAAGCGGGTGATCTTGAGCTTCGTCTCAATTTTGATTTGATCCTTTTTCAGGACAAGGTAGCGAAAATCCTTTTGGAGCATTGTACTAAGGTCGATCCCAATATCTGGAAACACTCTGGAGAGAATCGCTACCAGACGAGAATATAAAGGGATGAGATCCACTCTCTGACGCGGAACTAAAAATAGTCGCCTTCAAGAAACAACAGCAAAATAAAAATAATAAACATTATGTTATCATATAGGTACGCACAATTGGATTTTTTATCTAATTTGGTCGCCAATGGCTTACCTAACCAAGTCCCTCCTATGCCTTTTATTATTGTATCCCTCGGCGAACTCGATTGCAGCCTTATCTATCATGTTCTTGCTAACACAGTTCTGCAAAGTGTCGAGATACGCTATGAACGCTTGCCGTTGAGGAGGTACATTTGTTTCCTTCGACTCGGTAGTCTCCTTGACTTCTTCGGTTTCTAATTTCAAGAGCACAACCAAACGACACTTTACTCCACCATTCTTCAGCAACCTAATAATAATAATGCAGGAAAGGAAAGGAACTAATCAAATTATTTATTTAGCAATGTCTTACCCATTCTCATGGACGGTGGCAGGTCACCATCTATTTCTCCAAGCTCCCCTTCCTCCTCCGCAGCTTCCTTGTCATCTTGAAGCTCAGCCTGCTCCAAATCAGGATCAAACTCATCTACCATCTTTTCCATTTCCTCCAACTTTTTTGTCTGAAAAAATAAGAAACACACGCATGTGACTATCCGAGTAAAAAACACACATTTTTTGACACATAGTAAGTATTAGAGGTATAAACATTAATAATAAATTTGCGAATCATGTTATGATTATTAAAATTGTTAGCATCATTATCATTGCATTGCGGGCATGCGAATGTTTAAAATAATACATTTCAAATATAGCTCGCAGCAACTTAATAAATGGAACTCAAAAGTAAAACTTGACAAGTAATAATGACAAGTGACACAAATGAAGTGTAAGAGTTTTTTCTACCTACTACAAAGTCCGTCATCATCGGATTTCCGACTCGACACAATTTAACTAATTTTTTCTACGCCGTAGCTTTGTAGCTTGTAAAAACGCGGTGGTTAATAATGAATCAGCAATGTGATTAGTCAAATTTCAGAAAAAAATTGTGCAGCGGAATATATCTGTATATATATTCTGTACGTTTACTACTGACCTTTTCCTGCATTTGCAAAATATTATCTCGGTACGCCACCGGCGGGAGGTACACCTTCAGGTCGGGATAGTCTTGATAAAACTGTCTGCTCTCTTCATTGTCAAACAGAACAATTCCAGGTACTTCAGTGAGAACTTCCCCATCTTCCGTTGTGAGAAGGGCTTTCTCTAGCTCGTCCTCAGGATCTGGGATACAAAGCGATATGATGAATGGAATATATATTAATAAATTGCCTATCATCAGGATGTCACACTGGAAATGCCTTTCCAATTTCACTGAGTTGTTTTACCTGCTGGTAATTGGCGCAGAGTTGGCATCGATATATCCAGTATGTACGACAACTTGGAAGCATTACTATGAAACTTTTCAAATCTGGAAACCAGTTCCCCATGTGCTTCCTGTCGGTCTGCTGGGATCTCCCCTTTAGTAACTAACAATTTACGGTTGTACTTTTCTGATTTAAGCAACTCTTCGTGTTTCTACAAAAATACAAAAGGGTAAAAAAGTTTAAAGGATGACGCGAGTTTCTGCAACATCATCAGAGATGTGTACTTTGACCCGTGAAAGAGTAGATGATGATGTATATTTATTTACCTGGACAATTTTGGATTTTACAAATTCAAAATAGTCCTTAAACACGTTACACAAGTCCTTCTTCTTGTCTTCGCTTACAGCATTGCTTCGGACTAGCTGCTCCAGCACGTTTCCATTTTCTTGGAGTGCTTGACGTGTGTCGTTAGGAATGATGCCTATTAAGTCGTCGCTCAATCCTCTAAGCAAAGTGGAGAATGGGATCAGGAACTGTATTCCATCCTTATCCAGAAATATCATATTTTTTACACAACTCAACAACAATGCGTATCCTTCCGAGTCTGGTAAAATACCTCCAATCAACAGTTCTGCATACAAACGAATATCTGTGGAAACTTTACTAATCACGGATGGAATCTGAAACACCAGAATTTCATTTTTTTTTTGATTTATGTATTTTTTGTAAATTAGGAAAGTTCAAGTTTTGCTTGGAAGGCTTAATATAATTTTATATAATGACAAACATACCACTTCTGTTTTCTTTGTTGGTAATGCCTTTTTAAAATTTTCAATAAGACATGCGGAAAAATCGGCGTATCGCTTGTGAAGTTCTGAGCAAATGCTAACCAGTGCTCCTATCTCACTCAGCTTTAGTCGCCCTTCCACAATAACGGCTGCAATCTCACTTTGATACTTTGTCAGATTTAGAGTGTTCAAGTCTGACACAATGGAATTTTTCTGAGATTCCACAAATTGTTTCTGAAAACAAGAGACATTGCATTTCGCATGACCAAAAGGAATTTAAAATACTTATAATATTGTTTTTGCTCATCTTCAAAAAATTGCCTCACCATTTTCCTCACAAATGCTGTGCATTTTTTCAAATTAGAATCCAGTTTCTTGCCCTTCACAAGTTTTTCAAACTCGTCGTACTTGACGCTGATGTTGATTTCGCGAAAAGAGCGTCTGTCAGTGGCTCTGGTGTTCCACTGCTCCTTAAAGTTTTGAGCTGCACGCTGTATTAACAAAAGAACGGAAACTTAATCCAATCCATCCATCCATCAATCCACTAATTATTATAATTAATATAGAAAGGCACTAAGGGCTTAATAGTGTGACATCGGCTACTTACCTGTTGATTCTCTGTGGGGAATGCGGCATCGATATCTACTACGATATCACCTAATGGGGGTGCTTCCGCTCCATCTGCCACTCCATCAGAATTCGGAGCGTCACCCGAACCATCCTGTCCACCGTCAGCCATTTTTGTGACAGTAGTTTTCTGGCGTATATTATTCGTCTTTAAATGTTCATCCTTGACATGGGCTCCTACAAAGTCTAGAAGCAAAGACATACATTTAATAAAAATATGCATTTTCACTACTGGATTTTCGAAAAACTGACGAATACCTTATTAAAGATAGAACGTCAGTTTTAAAATCCTTAGATCTAGACAATTATGGGACAAGTTTCTTTCGTGACTCGTATATAAATAACCTGTGACCTGGATCACTTTCCGAATTAAAAAATTATATCTATTTTTTATTTTTCATTCTCTGAATGTTGAGTTGGAATTTAACTTCTTTCTCAAACTGTCAGTCAGAAACACATGCACATCTCATGTCATCATTCATGTCACCTAGGTCAGACGTTTTCCTGTTTAGATAGTGTCATTCATTCATCCTCTTGAAAGAACAGTTTTAAAGCTGTCTCAATATCCCTTTCACCTTTTAGTTTAGCAATCCAACTAATCACAATATATAGCTATAGAATAACGGTATGCATCTAAAAAGAAATGAAATATTGAATACAACAAACTAAGACTGTATATAACAACGCTTGTAATGACCGTAAGGAATTTTAAGTAAGCAGACAATCAGTTTCAAAGGTGAATATTGAAGCACAATAATATATAATTAATTACATAAATGAATTATAGATTGACAAGTGTAAAGTAAAAGGATAAGTAGTACAACATCACAGGGTTTTCCATACCAGCTTTCGTCAGTAGCCAGACGAGCTTGTTGTTTTCACACAACCTTCTTGCTTGTCACTTGCTAAAGGAATCCGAGAATTTTAAACTAAACAGTCAGTTATCGACTATTTTGCTGGAGCACAATAGGTAAGTTGTTGTTTTGGAACTTCCAACTCGGTCGTCGTACACTACAGTAATTACACTACTATTAGTAGCAGACCTTCTTTTTAGTTGTTTTTCGTGTCTATTCCATCATCCATGGAACAGCTGCAACAGTTCCAGTTCCACTTCCACTCCACCACCACGAAAAACGGACGGTCGGACAGAGTTCCAACCAAGTTCCTAGAAACAAGGACGAAAATGACAGGGAAAACAATACAAAAACACGTATATAAACAGTAGTCACCACAATTCGATCAGGCAAGATACCTCTTCAAAGTGGGCACCTCTATACATACATTACATGTGGCACGAAAAAAAAACAATAGGTGAATGAAGTAGGTAGTTTTTTTTACATGCAGCCAACTGTTGTATACGCAGTGCGAGAGTGCGAGCGAGTCGTATACTTATACTTATAATGCCTTATGAATGACTCTTATGAGGTAGCACTAGCACTAGCACAGACAGAGGAGTCATTAAGCCAGTGAGCGGTAATACATAGGTAAGCTCCATTCCATAGCACACGCTTCCTTCACACTTCAGTTCAGTAATTTTTTATCTTCCCTATTGGACAAGTTGGACCGCTGTTGGAGGCAATGGAAGCATTCGAGCGGTAATACCATTCCATAGCACACGCTTCCTTCACACTTCAGTTCAGTAATTTTTTATCTTCCCTATTGGACAAGTTGGACCGCTGTTGGAGGCAATGGAAGCATTGGGAGACAAGACAATGGTGGCACAAGTGTGATGTTGTGATGTATTACTACTTACCTAATAACAAGATCATTACCATAAATGTTATAAGAAAGTAGCAAAAGCCAAACGTACATAAGAAAGGCAAAAACTACACAAGAAAGACAAAAAGTACACACGAAAACCCAAAAGTAGACAAGAAAGACCAATAATACAGAAGAAAGAAGCAGTAATTTTCCCCTCCCCTTCCACTACCCCCTCACCCTCCCTCACTAATTTCCTCTCTCTTTGCATCTTCTCCTTCCATATTTGTTATAGCATGTCATTCCAAAAAAAACTTTTTAATTTGACCTTTGACCCCTTGACCTGAATTGGCTGATTTTTATGGAGTGTGATCTCCTGAACAGCTAATGTACCTTAATTAACCCATATATGTTATAGCATGTCATTACAAAAAACTTTTCAACTTGACCTTTGACCCCTTACCCTTGACCCGATTTGGCTGATTTACATAGGGTGCCTTCCTCAAGACCTAAAGCACCTACATACCAAGTTTCAGCCAAATCAGATAAGGCATTCCTAAGTTATCGCGCAGACACAGACACAGACACACACACACACACACACAGCATCCATAATTTCATAAAGAGCTAAAGCTAAAGCTTTTGCTACTTAATAATATGTGGAATATGGAATATATTATGGCTTCGTCTTTCTCCATGCATGTGCCTCACGATCGCCGCCACAGTCCCACTCAAACTCATCATGTCAGACTCTCCAGTGATGACACGTCTGTAGCTGTAGTTGACCCATATAGTATGGGAGAATGGAGCAGGTGTCACACTCGCCCTAGTTGAAGCCGCCGATATAGCCAATGACGCTGTATATTGTGACGTGTGGTAGTATGTAGTGGTCGTAGTGCGTGGCTTATCGGATGGTTGTCCGCTAAAAACGGCTAATTGTTGGGCAAGTCTTGAGTGTTGGAAATTGGAACTATTGGATAAACTAGGTAATTCATATAAATCGGTGAAGGAGGAGGATGACGATGTCAGTCTGTGTCTAGTGCACACAGGAAGAAAGCATCGGAACAAAGACGTTGGAGAGGAGTTACATGAAAGAACATTTTTTATGATGAATGCAGTAGTGCAATGAAATAGTTCATATAATAATTCATAATCATAATCCATTATATATCGACACTCATTGCTTAATGACACCTTTGCATTGTCATTCTGGTTTGATTATATGGATATCCATGCATTTTTACCTTTAGCAAATTCCATATTATTGTATCTTTGCAAAAATCCCATGGATATGGGAATCTGATAAACTCACTTCAGCTCAGCAATGGTACTAACCAACACAACAAAATTATGCGTTTACTATAATATATCCCAGTTTGGAACAACTGTTTTCTTCCGCTTTCCAAAAACGGTTGGAAACGGACGGTTTCGGAAATCAACGTAAAAACTGACAACCTCATCGCATCACATGCATTTCTAGCGTAAGCGTGTATCTTTACACACACACACATTCAGAGAGAGAGAGAGAGAGAGAGATCAATACGCGTTCTGGAAATAGAATACATGTAACGGAAGTATGAGAGCGCATGCAAGGAACCCGCTGTACGTACGTCATCATATAAATAATCAAGTATCCCTCTCTATCTTTACTACCATTCACGTATTTTTTTTATTAATAAAAAATAAATCCGAGTGTACTTTTCCTGTTTTTGGTTTGTAGAAATGGATATTATTAGAAACGTAATACCGAGTAATTGTTAAAAGTTGAATAGTAGAAGAAAGAATGTGTGTGAGCACAATAAGCTTCCGGAAACTGTCAACACTTTCTGATCCAGTTCACAACTCTTTCGGAATAATTTAGTTACATGATACGTCATAGCTTAGAATGTTGTGCGAATTTTTAGATAGATTGAGATAAATTCCAACATATCCTCCTCATCTTTTAAAAAACTAGAAAAAAATAAGACTTGACATGGTGCTCATAATTTCAGTTGGATGGGAATAGGATTGGACGTTTTTTAAACTAAACTATATTCTCCATTCTAAATTCCAACGAGGCATTTGAATTTAGTAATAATTAATAGCTAACGTAGTTGGGTAACTAAAAAATTGAATGCGTGTGTACTTGAGTGCCTCTGTCGTAACAATAATTATTGATTGACACATTTTAAAAAAGTAACCAAATAGCACCAAACTGACATGAAGCTCTAATTAGGAGAAAGCAAATACAAGTGCATTCATTAAATAGTCGTCTTTAAACGCATAGCGTCAATTTTGTTTCGCTATTTCAATATCGGCATAATATTTTTTTTTGCCAATTAAGCTCAATATATACACATTAATTTCTGAAACAACGAACATATATATACAATATAAATGTTAAGTGTTTTCTCACTTTCTCAACAAGCACAGCAACATGCATGGATTGACTGTGATTAGGGTAATAAGGGATTTCTTCTTCGATTTCATTTGGCTTGATGAGACATTTTTAGCAGCAATGTAGCTTATAGAGAGAGACTTGCATTACTTAGCAATGGTGATACTCAAGAAGACAGTCGATGAAGAATCTTATGAATAGTATTTGGAATGTACCGTACAATAGTAAGTAGTAGTCCAAACGTAAAAATTTAATAAATCCCAACATTCTAAACCATAACTTTAAAGAAAACGACATGCGAATGACTTTTTTTTTGCAGTATCCAGAGGCCCCAGGGCTGCATCATTCTTGGTACCAGAAAGGGAGGAAACGGGCACTGGAGCGATGTCAGTGTATGCAGTTGCAGTATCGTCATCACCTCGGATGGTTCAAGAAAATAGTTGGATTTTTCCTTGTAATTTTGTCATTGGTAGTTCTGGTTTGGAATGAGGTAAGTATTCATCAGATCATCAGATTACTGGCCTAATGTAAAGTAATAGATAATATGTAATCGGAGCGTTAAACCTTGTTCCAATCCAACAACATTTTTGCAGAGTCGAGCAATCGAGAGTTCTAGGACCTACCACGAAGGCCTCCGCTCAGTATATCCGCTAATAACTCCGGATGCGATCCTTAAGGAAAATGAGGGGCGACTAGTTCACATAGTAGGCTATTTGAAAATTCTCGAACCTCTTGAAGACTCATTCTATGGCGTTTCCATTGCTGCTGTGAAATTAAAGAGAAGAGTACAAATGTACCAGTGGGTAGAGGAGCAAATAACGTAAGTGCTTTTCCCCTGTTATTGCAAATCCCCTGATGAAAAGTCTTGAGAAAGTTTTTTAACCTTACAATGATGTGGTGTGGTGCGCTTTATTCCCTCATTATTATTTACTGGACATGCGTACATCTTCTTGTTAACTTCTTTGTGTCAATCACAGAAGCAGTTCAAACTCGGCTGAAGCCCTTACTCAAAACTCAACGTTTAAATACTCACAAATGTGGAAAGATAAACTGATAGACAGTTCAAAATTTCACGAAAAGCACAACCACGATAATCCTAGGTGAGTCTTATCATTATTAGGCAACGATAAACGTTGAGTTTCTAATTCAAATGCCTTCTACACTACAGTTATAAAAATAACAGGTGACTCATTGGAAACAATATGTTGGAATATGATAGGTTCATTCCAGTAAACAGCGAGATACGTATAAACCCTTACGTCTACGTTGGGAAATTCGGACTGGGAAAGGAGCTGAAGGAGAGTTTCACAAACTTTATCCAGTTCACTGGTGGAGAAAGACCAGACACCTTAGACATAAAAATGCACATGGGATTGTATTACCATTCCTCCGACTTATGGAATCCAACTGTGGGGGATTTGAGGATACAATTTTCATTTGCAGGACCAACGGGTTCATACGTAAGTTCAATCGGCCTTATGACGCTTGACCAAATTTTTTTTCCCAAAATACCAAAATCCCAAATTTTACATCCCAAAAGACGCGATCCCAAATAAGATTTTTTTACCTAAATACCAAAATCCCAAAAAATATTTACATGCTTCATATTCCAGAA
>JAANSN010000962.1:0-41490 GCA_036850665.1 Dicranocentrus wangi | reverse complement strand
ATATTATTTCTCTTATTTCTCTGTATTATCCTTCCAGCTTTACAACAACACAAATTATAATATGCGCCAAATGTTTACTCATGCAGCTGACGGTGGTCTCCTGGTCTCCTCTCTTCTGATTCTCTGGTGGTAATAAGTACAGTACACTACCAAACGAGATACTGTTTCTCACATAACGTAACCTTGTCTCTTTTTAACATATTTCCCGATGAAACAGCATCACCAGACACACACGACGACGTGTGTGCACACATACTCACACTCATTTACATAATATAATATCCCATTTTTGTTAACAGCTCCACTCCATTCCATATTCCATGGTATATATCCCTTCTTCTTCCTTCGGCTCATTCCCGTAAGTCACGGTCCGTCGTCCGATTACTTCCCCGAAAAGAAAAAGTGTGTGCACACTCTCTGCACTGCACTGCACACACAGGAGAGAACAAACAGACAGAACACAACAGTGTGAAAAAAGCCATAAGAGATTGACTGCGACTGCACATCGGAGAGCAGGAGGAGTAGTTGTCGGAAAATGTATAAAAGTAAGTAAGTATTTTTACATTTGCATGTATTTGAGATAGCCAATTCGTCAAAATGCTTAAATTAAATAGAACAGATGAGGCTTGTTATTGTGCTCTCTCTGATCTGACACTGACGGTGTGTGCCTGTGTCTCTGTTCTGTTCTGTTCTTCTGTGCCTGCCTGTGTGTGTGGCCAATAATAAAAGTCTCTCTTTCTCTCACTCGCTGGCTACGTGAATTTATTATTATTTTTTGCTAATCATAATTAGAAGAAATAGGAATAGGCGCATGGGAATCTGGTTTTCTGGAAATATAATGTAATGTGAGCTAAAGAAGGAGACGCTCTGTTTTTTTCTGTGGTATGGTGGGATGGAATAGGCAATAGGGGTAAAAGGCCATCATAATTTGGTTGATATAATCATAAATAATCATCATAGCCGTCGTAATCATAAATGAATTTTGTAGGTTGAGATGAGATGTGATGTGCGTGTGCTAGTGGCTTTTTTCAGTTTTGTTAATTTTTTGTGTGCAATAAATTGACGTGTGAGGAGAGGAGGGAGGAAGTGTGTGCAATATTATGTTCGGCTGGGGTAGTAGCTGCAAGGCAAGGTGCTATAGTGTGTTTCGATTTGGTGTGATGATGGCAATGTTGTAAGGGTGATTTTGTAAGGGTTTTGGAGATTTTGTGGAACTAATTAATTTGCTGAATTTTAATTCATTTGCGTTATGTATTGATTAGTGGCCTTTTTAACAGGTATTAAGGCATCCAACGTCGTAGTAATTGTTGAAGTAACGCTGAAATGAGGTTTGAGAAGAACGGATGTTTTCTTGTGCGAAGACTTGGATCCTAAATGTGCCGTAAGCGGTTGGCAGAAAATTTGCCTGTTGAGAGGTAGGTAATAGGTAATATCATAATTACCATGCATTATATGTTTGTAGTAAAATTAATAAACCTAACTTGGATTCACTCATTGGATTTTTGAAAGGTGTTAATATTGGGATTGATTACAATATGAATGACATTGGCATTGGCGGAATGAATAATTCATCTGTGAGTAGCAATGGAGGAGGAAACTCGGATTCCATGCTTCCTTCCGATTCGAAGTTATGTCGAGATTTTATCAGAAATGTTTGTAATCGGGGAAAGAATTGCAAGTTTATTCACCCTGAAAATATAAAGATAAGGACGGAACCTATATTCTGTCACGACTTCCAGCAAGGACGATGTCGGAGATCCACCTGTAAGTTTATACATTGCAGCAGAGAAGTGGAAGAGCATTTCAAGAAAACAGGAGAACTGCCTGACAACGTGTATGACCCTGAAACTGGAAATGGCGTTGATGATGGAAAAGTATCAAGAAGAAGTGTGGATGGAAATAGTCGCGGAAGTAGTAACAAAGGTATGAGTCGATCCAATGGAAACGGTATGGATTCTGACGTACCAGTTTGCAAGGACTATCTTAAAGGAGTGTGCAACAGACCTCCTGGCTCATGCAAATACCGTCACGTCAATTCACAAAGTGATTTTGGGAAAAATCGTGGAGGAAGGAGTCTTAATGGACACGGAGCTGGAACATCAGGAAGCATGCGAAGGCGAGGTAGTGATGGATTCTACGACGCAGGGCCCGATTCTAAAAAATGCAGATCTAATGAGAATCCTGGATATGACTTCCGAGGAGGAGATGAGTTTACAGAAGATTTTTATGTTGGAAATAATACTGTGGGGCGAGGATATTCCGCACTGCCACCTCAACATAGTGATGCTCGATCCCACACAATTCAAACCACAGCAGGTGCAGGTCATACGCATGTGACGCCAACTTCAGTGCAGGACAACCATGGATTCTCACAGTTTCATCAGAACCCCACCCCCACATACGGAGTAGCAGGGTCAAATAGGAATGGTTGTTATAACTCAGGTGGAGCAGGGGATTCTTCTGTGGCAGCATTTTTGCATTCACAAGTTTCAGCAGAAGCTGTAAAGGCTTTGGAAGATGAGAATTTCATGTTGAAAAGACGTATAGAGGAATTGAAAACTTCCAATGAATTTCTATTAAGTCAGAATGCTCAGCTTAGATTGAATTCATCCTTGAGTGTGAGTAGAACTAGCGTAGGTGTCGAAAACGTCCAAGTTCAACCTGCCGTTGGAGTTGCTGGAAGTGTTGTGCAGACCATGGTGTCAATGGCACAACCAATGGGTATGACACCAACTCTTAGTGTGGCAGCAACACAACCACTTTCCACGATCTCAACATTACCTACCGTATCAATGCCTCCTGTTTCTATCAGCCAGGCTCTTCCAGTTGTGTCAATTGCCCAGCATCAACCGCAGCCGCAACCTGTGTACCCAATGGTCACGACACAGGGTGTTCTCCCGCAACCTCCAAATCTAACTTAACTTAATTGACAATTGATCTATGTTGATGTATGTTGAAGATTCTCTATGAAAAGCTAAAGTCACTCATCGCACATTTAAAATTAATTCAAACACCCATTATACCGTAAGTAAGAGTGACAAAGAATTATTGCTGTGCGTGCAAACAAAGTATAAATTGATGCTCTTAAATTATACATAAATTTTTATTTTATGTATCATAATGAATGACATAGCTGCATTAGTCCACATGAGTGCGTGGATAACGTATTTCAAGATATGTTCATTATATTTGTAATTTGTCGAGAGTTCACTATTGTTTATCGTTTTACCTACTTATTTAATGTGCCCATATAAATTCAGGCAGATGTACATAGTTGTACTAATTGTTGCAGTTTAGTTACTGGATTCATGCGAAAGCCGATTGTACTTTGGTATTACTAGACTTTGTATTGCTTGGGTTTGCCTTCACGCAAATAGATAAGTGTAATTAGTAATCACCCAAGCATTAAGCATTTTCATGTGTTTCATTTTGCATTTATAAGACCGAAAGATATCATCTTGAACATTCTAATGTAGATAACTAAATTACCGACACCGACTGTATATATATATAAATATAATTTAACGGTAAAGGTGTGTATACTTAAGAATACTTAAGAATCCTGTATGTAATTCCGACCGAGTACACGGAAATTAATTATCAGAATCATGCCCACCATGTGTAAAATTATTGTTTTGTATTTGTTTAATACTTTCCACGATTGAGTTATTTACCTAGTTATTTTAGTTTTTCACGCTACATTGACTAGCGTATAGAGTAAGCAATAAATAACGACCGGTTTAGAGGTGTTTCCAGTTTAAAGTTAAAATATATACGCGAATTGTAGTTTGTAACATTGTAATGGTTAATAAGGGTCCATCATCTCATTAATCTCCATTTACTACTTTTCATGTAATGCGATTGACGGCTGAAAGAGCGAGGAGGATATCTTCCTCTTGTAATTGTAATTTCCTTTTGTTGCGTTAACGTGGTACGATAACTTTGACTCAGCATTGCAAGTAATTAGCGATTCCCAAGTACAATTTAGCAGCGGGTGGGGGTATGTTAAGTTTAGATACGTTGTTAGTGACGTTGAAGACAAGAATGTGTGCGCATAACAATTTAGATGTAGTTGGTATGTTCTCGTTTTGGTATTGTAAAATCAATAAAAATCTATACGCATCAACGAACTCGTGATTTAAAAATGACATTTTTTCAACGTTTCAAGCAATCATTTTACTAAGAACCCATGATACAATTGCTGACACAACTCCTGCAAGAAGAGTTAAGATTGCGATTCCATAAATTCTCCGTTTTAGGTAGGCTTTGCTTCTATTCAGTTCGCCATAAATCCCAACAACCTGACGCTTAGTTTCCTCCAAACTTCCGGAATTTTCAATCACATAGTTCGCTTTTGAACATTTTTCGGCAAGTGGAATCTGCGATATTAATACGCGACATGGCTTCCACTTCCGTCAAACTATTTCTATGCATCAATCGCTGCAACTGGAGGTCCTTCTCACTATAAAAATGTTAAATTCAATGCAGTTATATTTCACAGTAGTGCAGCTCTATATATTTGTAGTTTTTTAAAAGCGAAGGACCGTTACTCAACCTCTAGTATATTCTTATCAAAGTAGCAACACAACTGGCGCAGGCTGAGCTAATCTTACCATGAGATAACAATGATGCTTCCCAAGTATTTCTCCCACATTCCAGTTTCATATAATAGGGGCACGTCCAGTATCACAAATTTATAGCCTGTTTTAAATTAAATGGCATTAAATATTCATATATACAACAAAGCTTGGCATGGCAAGCCAGAATTATGTTCAAACCTGCTAAAAAATTTAACATAATCTCCCAGCACATTTCCCGAAAAACTTCAGGGTGTACGATTCTATTAAGCTGCTGTCTTTTCGAGGTATTTTCAAAGATAATGTTCCCCAAAGCATCCCTGTTTAAACGTCCATCCTCGTAGAACACTTCTTCTCCAAAGGTTTCTCGTATACGTTTCCATGCTCGTTTTCGTGGTTGGACAACTTTAAGACCAAAGACGCTATCATATAATTTTTCAGACACAAGTCAGTATTCAGACAGAATCGTGCCATAATCTTATCTCACCACGTCGAGCAATTGCATCTGCATCAATTACAGGAACGCCTAAAGCTCTGAACATTTTTGAGCAGGAACTTTTTCCTGTGGCAATACCTCCTGTTAACATCAGCATCCGAACAAATTAGCCCAGGAAATGCTTGATCAGTCATTGATGAATGCATGAATACGTACATTATTACCATTTTATTATTTTTCAAATACTTTTAATTTACCTGTTAAGCCAACAAGAAACATTGTAGTGATTTACCAAAATGTTTCCTACTTATATTATGAACTTTTATTAACAATTCCACTAACGATTAATGAAATCACTAGCTCATCATGGTAAATACTAGGAGAAAGTAAGTTTGTCTGCACTTTGTCACACACTACTTTCCAGATATATACGCATACTACCATATCCAGAAGAGTATCAAGTATCAACACACATGGTATTTCAGTATTATTACATGCATGTAGCGAAAGCGAAGTGCAAAATGCATCCTCTAAATCAGCTGAAATACTCATTCTTTTTTATTGTTCTACTGTATCCACTACATATCTCCATTCTCCATGCTCGTCGGTCGGTAATAATAAACATTAAGCCTATTTCCAAATTCCAGATTGATTGGCTCTTGTTCCTCATGCTCTGTGCATTGCACATCTGTATCCATCTACCCAAGGAGAGCAATGAGCAATAAAAGTAAACCTTCCTGTCAAAATCCTGTTGTTATACAGTCAGAAAAAATGGATTGGAAAAATATTGGCAATCCAAAAGAGAAAGATAACCAACTTAGTGTTACTCCACGTGAGCATCATAAGCAATCGGAATTTTGCACGACACGTGCAAGTTACCGTCAGGGAAAGGAGTATAAAGCTGTTAAGGTGAAAGTGGATCGTTCGTTTCTCCTCGCGCGGTGTTGTTTGCGGCTTTTTGCTGCATTTTGCAAATAACTCAATTTTTAAATGCAAATATATGTTTTCATAGGTATTTACCGTAAATGATGAATCACAGCATTTGCTTGTGCATAATGTACCTTCAATGGGGTTTCTGGAGGAAATTAGGGGCTTAGCAAATAAATTCGGAAGAGTGGAAATGGTAAAGTTACTCCCGGACTACCCCGTCACCGAAGAGTTCACGCATGTGTATTATGTGAAATATAAATTTCTTGGGGATGCAAGGTATGTACAACAAAGTCACGAAGGCGTAAATGAAAATTATTTTAATTAGTATGTAGAGGTAATCATGGATGTTTTTAATACTTTTAGACAGGCTAAGAAGAAAATGGATAATCGATCATTTTTTGGGAACATTTTACACGTTTGTTATGCTCCAGAACTGGAAAGTGTTGAAGAATGCCGTAAAAAAATACAGGATAGAATTAACTACATACAGAAAAGCTGGAAAAGTAAATCCACTGACAATGAGCTGTCTACAGGAAGTCGACCTCAGCCTCAGTCATGTACTGGTGATGCGCCTGCTGGAATGTGGTCCAATTTAATACCCTCATCTTCATCAGTCATCGTTCTTAAGAAGTAATAAGGCGCTTCACTTACAATTAGTGGGGGTGATTAATGTAGAAAAGGAGCTATGTGGGCTGTGGCTGTATTAGCATCATCTTTGCGTTCCGCATCGTAATAATTTTTAAGAATATGTAATTCCGTAAAAACAAATTATTAAGCCTACAATTATTAGAATGGGATTATAAAATGACATATTTTTGTATTTAAAAGACAGCAATAATATATTCATTGTAACGAAAATTCGAATAGTGGTCTTGGTCTTGTTTGTCTTGTATAGTGCACTCAAAAGCACTCAAAACCTTTTATTGCATAGCAAATTTCGTGTCAACATTCAGCAAGTAGACCCATTCGCCTCTCTTCCGATGTGCAAAATTTGCATTTATTTTCGAGTCACCAACACCAATGATAATATAAAATCTACTCTGGTTCTACATTAGACCGTTTCCATAATTTTATTCGGCCGTTTGCCGGTTTTCGCAACAAAGTTATTAGATCATCACGTCCACGTCGTTATTACTAAAAACTAAAACTAGATTGTAATTGTAACGCACAAACATGATTTTGTGTCGTTGCACTCATGAAAGTTTAGAATGGTTAGTGATACCAGTTTATTAAGGATGTAATGAATATGAAGTAAATTTTATAACCATTGTAAAACGATTACACGTTCCCATTTATCAATTGCCTCACAAATACCAAATCGTAAACTGCTGCAGGATTGCTTCCCAAATTGTAGTGATAAGTATCAATTGTACATAAGCATTCAGGAATTTTAGCTCGGATTCAATTTACTAAGGCATCATATCATCATGCGTCAAGTATATCATGTGTCCGTTTAAGTTCGAGTCTTATCGAGCGCTTCGCGGAAATTGGTCGTGAATGTCAGAGTTGGCGATCTTCTCGACCACGGACAACCTCAATTATAGTTAAAAAGTTAAGCCGTGAAAATGGGTGTTTGTGTGAGCAATTCATCCGAGGTCTCTAGACGACAACCCTCGGGCACTTTGGATGGCCACTGCCACTCACAAGGGACGCAGATTCGACAATTCTGATGGTAAAATTGTCAACACAGTTCTGAACCATAAAATGTGTATACATTCGCCTGCCTTGACGATGGTTATGCTATATGCTATGTAGTTAGTACCGAGTCTTATCAATTTACTTTCCAAACTCAATCCATTTAACAACTGCCACCCTATCTGGATTCCAGAATGTCACATGTAACGTATATTTTAAATGGTCTATAATATTGAATTGACTACATACATTTCTTGGCATATCAAAAAATTACAAACTTTTTAAACCAACCATTTACTTCAAATATTGACCTCTGTAAACTTACAGANAAACCAACCATTTACTTCAAATATTGACCTCTGTAAACTTACAGATAAGAACTGATTAATCCACCTAGTTTAATATATATTGGCTGACATAATGACTGACTAGTCGATGCAACCTTAGTTCTTATTATTCGAATGTCATTTGACAAGAAACCAAGAACGAGGTAACATTTCGCCTTTTAAAATTCAATTTAGTCCTCACTTTACATTACATACATAACCTCCTCCACCTAAGTGTCTTACTCCACTCCACTGGCATATATAGTTTGTCGTATAAAACTTTGTCAGTATCAGCGAGCTTATAATATTCTCACCAATTACAGCGCCAACGCTGCTTATCTTTCTTATCCTTATCAGCAGCATGCTTTTAAACACTCGGTGAGGTATAAAGATGCCTAAGGTAAAACGACGAAGGCATGTATATTCAAGGTGATGCTAAGTTTCTGTTCTTCTGTGCTTACTCCTGTGAAAATATTAGATTAAGACGGCGCATCAATGTTTCTTTGAAACTTGAGGATTTTGACAGGAGGTGGGCGTAGACTATCAATTGTACTACTAGTTTGCGCAGTTAGTTTGTCGTTGCATTTGTATTGAGGATGGAGGGTAAAATTGGCTGGGCGTAAGAGAACTAGACTAAAGTTTAACGCATGAGTAAATTCCTGATTTTGACTTTCGACAGTTTAATAATAAAGCAGCTGCCATGGCCTGCATGCAGCTGCTAGTTTAATTTTATTTTAATTGGAAGATTACACCATGTGATATTAAGCGTTATGTTATGGGATGCGTCTTGGAAGTTCCATCCATGGATAAATCCTTACGAGTGAGTAACTGTGCGTCAGCGTCATGCATCGTAAATCATCAACAGACAAAGTCTTGAGTAAATCTATGCTCAAATCAAACAAACAATAGCCGTTACTCATGCGTCCATACTCCATACTCGCACCTATTATATTCCTTTCCTATACGCATAGCTAATTGACTCAAACAGGTACATAAAAAGGGGAGAGTATAGAATTGATATCACTCTTTATTCATGGACAACATTTTAAAGCCTCTCCCACTGATGCACGTTATCCTGATACTTTAATAATAATCGTAACACAAAGAAAATGTTCCAGTTTTACTTATTCTTTGGGTGAATAAGGTAAGCAAAATTTGTTCTCCAGTGAAGTCTACAGTAAGACATAGCTTTTTATAATGAACAGACATTGGTTTTGGTTCTGTATCGTGGTTTTGGAAGCATCGAATTTTCTTGCAGCCATACACCCTCCATACGGCTGGACACAAACCGAAGCAGGTAAAGACAGAAATGTCCAGAAAACGGCCACATTTTTGCTTAATATAATTCAAATGTTGAATTATTTCTGTTGCGATGTAGTTACTCCTCGACAGCGCAGATATGGTTCAGCAATACCAAGGGCAGGAAATGGTAGAGGCAGACGAGGTAAGCCATCAAGAATCTATTGTAGGTTAACAATTTATGGAGTTGGGTAGTTTACTCGTTTAAACCGCACACCATAATTTTTTGAATATATTCGTTCACACCACAGTAAATCATATTCGTATTAAATAACCAACCATACGCAAAGTTCAATTAATAAACCAATATGCTGTTACTTTCATTTGCCAGATGTTGATCAAGGTAAAATTTGCAACCCTCATTACAACCATTTGCTAATCTGAAAGTTTTGTAACAAATGGTAAAAATTGTGGTTTTAACTGAGCTGTTACTGTCATGAATTCATTCATGCTGACTGGGTTCTGCCTCTTCGGCGTACTATTTTCATCTTAAACGTGAAAAATGATAAGTGTGAATAATGAATCATTAGAAACTAACAATTCATATCTGCCATAGACTAATATCCATAAATTATGAATGATGCATTAGACAGCTAGTATACTTTGTCTGGTATGTGATTATTCCACCTGAATAATATATTATTGGATGACAAAAGTACCGAAAGACATTTCGCTCCAACTAACTTAAAGTTACCTGTGACACCAAATCAATCAAATGGTGGCTTTGAAAAATAGCTAAAATTGTTTGCTTAATTGCTTTCCTTTCAAGCAAAAATATATAAATTCCCGTCAAGACAAGAACCGTTTCAAAACCCAAAGTAGCGGATCGGTTTAATAGAGGCTGGTTTTCGTCTTCGTATATTTTTAGTCCTAGCAATACTAATCCTAAGTTGCGGGGCACAATGGTACGATTATCATATTTGCTCCCATTCCTACTTCTGCACTTCTCGGAAGGCACCCCAGGCACTGGAGAAAAGGGTACCCATAAAATCTTCAGACGCCGACTATGGCCTATTCTATTTCAATACTTTTTAAAAGAATCGTCCATGACTAGGTATAACATGATGAAACTTGTATTAATCAAACAGGTATCTGGGATTCGTTTTTCGGAAGTAAAGGTATTTCCCCCTGTAATCACCAAACACCTTAGTCATATACTCATATTATTAAGAATTAAATCACAAGTACCTTTTAGAGATACAAGAACTGCAACTTTGAATAATGAAGTGAATTGGTTAAGCCAATTAATTACTGTAATTATTACGTTTCACAATAACTACATAATAACAATGAATGTAAATTTTGATCAACAGCACATCCACTTGATCCACTTACCGAATCTGAAATAACATCTACTGCAAACATTGTCAAAAATTATAGACAAGGAGATTGGATATTTAACTACATTGCTCTGCAAGAACCTCCCAAATCCGTCCTTCTTCCTTACTTTTTGAATGACGCCACCCCACCGAGCTCAAAAATTCCTCGCAGGTCCTTCTCCGTACTTTTGGAAAGAACGAAAAATGAAGTGTACGAAGTTGTAGTAAATTTGGATACAAGAAGAGTAGAGAGCTGGAATCAACAACATGGGGTAGACCCTGCGCTGACTCCAGACGAGTTGCTCGATGCAGAGAGAATTGCTCGTGAGGATCCTACAGTACAAGAACGATCACGGAAACTGGGATGGAGCAATATGAGCTTGGTTAACGCTGATCCTTGGACAATAGGATATGTTGGAGATAAGGCCGAGTATCAAGGAAAACGACTTGTCCAATTGTATTTATATGGGAAGAACCACGTAAATGACAACCAGTATAGTAAGTTTTTCACCAGTACCATGGAGCGGAGACTATACCGTAGAGGTCGAGCGTTTCTAATATTGCAAAATATATTCCTCTCTTCCAGCGCATCCTTTCGACTTTCTTGTCGTGGCTGATTTACTAAATAGGAGAGTAATTGCCATCGAAGAACTCCCAACTCATGAAGACGATGATGCAAACAATAAGGAAGGAAACACTGTTCCGAAAGCAGAATCAAATTATGATCCCGCTGTAAGAGGAGCTAACTCATATAGAAAGGATCTTAAACCCATAAAAGTTAGCCAATCTGGCACAAGTTATACTTTCTCAAAGAATCAAATCAATTGGCAAAAGTATAAAATGCGTATTGGGTAAGCAGTAACTAGAATGATACCAGCTAGACTAGACTAGAATATACCTAAGCCACTTTCACATGAAAGCATCGTAAATATGGTATTTCCAGGTTCAATGGAAGGGAAGGTTTGGTAATTTACAATGTAAATTACAACGACAATGGCAAAGTTAGACCCTTGTTCTACAGAATGTCTCTGGCGGAAATGTTCATTCCATACGGGTTAGTATTTCTTGTCTTTTGTCTCACATTACAGTTATGTTTTTCTACATGTAATCATGTTGTATGATACTTATGTATGTTCCAAAATTATTCTGGCTTGCAGAGATCCCAGGTCGCCATACTATAGAAAGCACGTACGTATTTTTTAAAACATTTCCTGAATTAACATTTCGAGCTTTGGCTTTTGGCTAAAATTGGCATTTCGTTTCCTGACAGGTTTTCGACGAGGGACAATATGGAATTGGCTTCAACACCAACCAGTTAAAACCACACATGGACTGCATTGGCGAGGTTGCATATTTCGATGCTGTATTGCACAACCAGAAAGGGGAAATTGTGAGAGTTCCAAAGGCTGTTTGCATCCACGAAGAAGACGCCGGTATTCTGTGGAAGCATACTGATTATCGAACTGGAAAATCAACGGTTGTGCGAAATCAAAGACTGGCTCTGACATTTATTGCCACAGTTGGCAACTACGATTACATTTACACATGGCATTTCCAGCAAGATGGAACTATAGAGTTTAATGTTAAACTCACCGGAATTCTCAGTGTAAATCTATTGGCAGTAAATGCAACGCCCGGAGATCATGGCTCAATTGTGTTTCCTCAAGTCAGCGCGCAATATCATCAACACTTCTTTTCCCTGCGACTTGATGCAGAAATTGATGGAAATCAAAACACCGTTACGGTTTCAGACGTTGTGCCAGGACCAGGTAAAGCTATACATACTTGTTTATAAGATAATTTAGTCAGACAATATTTTAATCTTTCCACGCTAATTATTAGGAAGTACTGGAACCAGTTCCAATAAGTATGGCCAAGGTTTCACCACACAAAAAACCCAACTGGAGACAGCTGGTCAAGCTAAAACTTCCGTGGACCCTGCAAAGAGTCGTATTTGGATTATCAGCAACAAAAATTCTACAAATCCTTACACTAAGCAACCCGTCGGTTGGAAACTTATGCCATGGGCAAGTCCACCGTTGATGTTGCAAGACGACAGTCCTATTCGTCCACAGGCAGCTTGGTTGGATTACAACACGTGGGTTACTCCATACCAAGAAAATCAGTTGTTTCCGGGGGGTTTCTACCTCAATAACAGCGGACTGCCAGAATGGGTGTCTGCAAACGAAGGTGCAAACATTGCCAATACTGACATTGTCCTCTGGCATAATTTTGGACTCACTCACGTTCCACGCACATGCGATTTCCCCGTCATGCCTGTAGAGTAAGTTAATATGAAGCTGCTTTGCATTTCTATTTCACTTAAGACTTAAAGTCAAGGTTCATTTCCACCGATAATTAATCATTGTGCATTCCTTCTAGGCAATGTACCATTACTCTAAAACCATACAACTTCTTCAAGGAAAATCCAGCTCTTGATGTCCCGCAGCCCAAGGGTAAATCCGAACTGTGAGGGCAAAGTGGATGAAAATTGGATAAATACATATACGCTATTTTATTCGCTGTTCATAAAAATCAGAACTACTTGAAAAGTCTGTAGACAAAACTAGAAACATGTAACTTGCAAAGACATTTCCCAAGCATGTTTATATAAGAAATTATATGCTTCAGCCCCTGCGCATCTTTTATTAAAATGACCACGCACTGTACATTGTACTCATATATTAAGTATTCAGTAATTCAACCTTTCCTATAATTTTCACGGAACAGCTAATCTGGACAAATTAATGATCTATTTATTCAAGATTTCATACCAGGTTTCCCGTTTGCAAAAGGAAGTAATTATTATGAGAAAGGTACTTTAAACCTGTTCTAGAAAGATTGTTATGAGAATGTGTACTTTTGTAGCATATTATGTCACGTCAGTCAGTGGCATGTTTACATTCGATCAAGCGATAAAATTATTATGTTGTTGCAGCGTTACTGCATCGAATGGAAGAAGAAGAAGAAGAGAGCATATTTCAACCTAAAAGTAGCACACTTCCTTTTCACACGACCAAAAACTGCGATGATGAGCTACAATACAAGATATGGAGTGACTTATAGTCGTTGCATAACAATAACAATCTCCTATGTATAATGACTGTTTGTCTTGCTACTAAAAAGTCATATGAAACATACACGCACGCAGTCTGATAATCTAAATAGACGTTGTGTGTACATATTATATCGGATTAAATTCTCATAGGAAAGTGCTCCGCTCTATTGTTGTGGGTCGTGGGAAGCTTCCTTTTCCTTTCTTTTGTTGTGTTCTGGGAGGAGGAATGCTTAAAAATCTAGATCTATTCAGTCGCCATCTATTTAGATTTTGGAATCACGGCGAAACCATAGTCAGTTATGTGAGGTATTTTTATTCGGTACGTTTGTATTCTCTAGTAATGCGTCTTTAAAAAAAAGTCTTGACAATCCAAATACCGAAGTGGACTTTCAAATTAAATTTTGTTCTGATGCTCTACTTCAAGATATATATGTAGGGACAGTAGTAGGGATTTTCAAGCCGCTCAGCTTAGCTTTGTGCAGCAACGAATCAATCCCGTTTAAAGTGTCAAACTCGGCAGTTCATATGCAATCATAAATATATGACAATATTTACGTTCATAAATGGGATTCACGCTTGTCACGCTCGCTCTCTGCTCTTCCACGTTGCCTGACGTTGCGTACACAATAAATATGAATCGCTAATAATTGCATTCGATTGTTTTACGAATAAACAGTTTCATTCGTGTACAACCAGTAGTTGGGATATGCAAGTAAGCCAATGCGTAGCATAACGATTTTTACGCTTCACACCTGTAAAAATCTATTATATTGCCGATAATGAGTTGGGGTTGTGTAGACCTACTTTAAACATAGCCCGTCGGCATTTTTTAAATGCTGTGCATACTTTTCATGTCCACAAATCGTGCGTGCTCTTTAACTCAAGACCAATATTCTGCTGAAAGGATCATTTCTGCCGTTCTTGGAAGACGAATCACAATGAGATGCCTGTGTGGTTGTAGAAATATGGATATTTCATTTCATATTGAGGCAGTGACTCCTCGATATGCGTGTTTCACTTACGAATGAATGAACTAGTCTATCTAGCCTATGAATGATATTAAATTGCTCGGGTAAGAAAATCCGATTTAAGAAGTAAAAGAGTACGAAAAATCTTCTATAACTGCATTTGCATCATTTTTCATTTGCGCATGCATACCTACACCCAAAAAGTGCCTAGAAATGTATATACCTGTCTGGTTATAGACACATACCAGCTCTCTTAGCAGCAGCACCTAGCCCTTGCATGCTCACCTAGAAAAATTCTTGCTACATACCGGTAACAAACAGATCTACTAAACAGTTGTATTCTATGGCTTGTTTTCCTGTTTAAATCAACTCCATTGTCTTCCTTAATACCTAATAAGCTTTAACTGCGCTTGGGTCCACTAGAGGGGAAGGGAACCACGCAAATTTTGAAGAATTTCTTTTAGAAGAATAACAGGTGCAGCTAGCAAGTAGTCTGCTTATTGTCTGTACACCACTACATGCAAGATGAGGCGATGAGGAGTAGTAGTACATTGAACAGCAACAGCAAAAAATCTTCATTGTTATTTCCGTCCGAAATGATGCTAGAATTATTGCCGTTGTACTTTATGCGTGCTAATCCCCTTTGGGAAGTTTTTATTTTTCAGCTAGTTCACCAAACAAGGCGAATGCACACAAGCCAGTCTTAATGCGATTTAACACTAATTGAAATGCATCGTGATTTATAATATATATGAAATGTGCATATAGACAGAGCTAAGTATGAACGCGCCAGCCGGAACGCTAAGGGAGCACGTTCTACAGTTAAACCCATTTCATCAGGTTAGAAATCACAAGCTTTTTTTAGCTAGCATAAAGTGTTTTTTAACACAGCTTCAGAAAACCTGACGAAGAGAGAATACAAAAACAACGAAATTATTGTGAGATGCTTGATTTCACGTATAAAAAAATGGTTAGGATGATGAGAAGGAATCGAATTATAGCCATGTTCTTAGAGTTGGTAAATGGTAAGGTTAAAGGATACATATCCGAAAGTAGTTACTGACATTTTCATTCACGCATACTAAAAGCTGTTTTTAGACGCTCGTCAGGAGATGTGCATTTAACATTTTCAGCAATTCAGCACAACAAGCAAAGAAAGTACGTGTTTTTGAGATATTTTGGTTTTGCTGATATTGCACATTTTGTTTTGTGGTACCATGCATGCACTCTCACGATATGTAGTGTATAGCGATAATGATCGTTTTTGCTTCATGACAAATTTGCGTCTAAAATTGCATGATTAGATTATTAGAATAGCTAGGTATTGAATCAAATATCATTGTAAAATATTTGTTAGTTCAATGATGGGAATCATGAATGATATGATATGATGATGATACTTGCTCGTCAGGAGATGTGCATTTAACATTTTCAGCAATTCAGCACAACAAGCAAAGAAAGTACGTGTTTTTGAGATATTTTGGTTTTGCTGATATTGCACATTTTGTTTTGTGGTAGCATCACTCTCACGAATACTCACGATGTTTAGTGTGTAGCGCGATAATGATCGTTTTTGCTTCATGACAAATTTGCGTCTAAAATTGCATGCTTATTAGAATAGCTACTGGTTGGCAGTTGGCACGCATACGCATGTTCAAAAGTGATTTTGGGTATTGAATCAAATATCATTGTAAAATATTTGTTAGTTCAATGATGGGAATCATGAATGATATGATATGATGATGATACTATGATTGAACATTTTGTACACACAACTTTCTACCTCACTAAATTCTAACCGAGGCAGGTCTGGTTGAGTATGGCCTAAAATTTCAAAAATGAAGATTGGTTAGTAACCCCTTCGTCATGCGAAAATTCTAAGACTCTTCTTGACTCTCTGACTGCTAGTGAGCGAGCAAATGAGACTTTTTATGAGTAATAACAGGGATTGGTAGATTGACCTACAGCAGACAAGCAAAGATAAATGTAGGTGACCCAACGAGCTCTAGTCTGACCTGAAATTCGCTTTTCTCAATCACATCACAATATTACAAAGATTTACACTTTGTCAGTGAATTGTGTGTGCAATGTGTAATGTTGCTGAGGTTGAGGGGATTCGTCAAAGTCACCGATTCATACAAATAAATACACATACAACGGCAGCTTAAGGCTTTCACACTGCTTCTTTCTCCTCAACATTTTATGATCCCCTCGCTCATTCATGAAAGAATGCTGGCCAGTGTAGTTGGTTGTGTTTCTGTGTTGTAGTAAATAGTAGTAGTAGTAGTAGTAGTAGTAAATAATCATACTACTACAATCATGTAGTAAATCTACTTTGTACTAAAACTACCGCAACGAAGGGGTAAGAAGCGAATTCGTATAAAACAGGAAGATGACTTGATTATTCGTGATGCTCATCTAATGATGGAATTATGGTGGTAGTACTCTTAACTGTGTACACTATCTGCATGATGATGCACGAGAGTAGAAAAGTATGCATATTATGAGTTCACTGTTCTTCGAATGAACGAACGATTCTATAACAAGAGGGGAAAATGTACTCATCTTCAGAAACATCTTCAGCTCTATAGGTACGATGGAAAAGGAAAAGGTAGATGTTCTTGCAGGCAGGTACATAATATCTTTTGCAGTAAAAATTTATTTTAACGCATTGTCATAGGATAGGACGACAGAGCCTGACCAGATCACATCATTGACTTGTAGTAGGCATATATATGCGAGAGGTGGTAGAGGCCACTGTGCTGGCAATTTTAGAGGACTATGCAAAAAGGAGCAAAGGAGCTTGTAACAATGTACTGAACATACGCCTTGAAAGTCTTCCTGTGAGACAGGACAGGATTAAAATCTGTCGTAGTTAGGTTAGGTTCTAGAAAACGTTATTTTGTATCATGGGAATTCTGATCTGATCACAGCGGACCAAAGTGAATTAAAGGGTACAATTTGTAAACTATATATTTAACATCAATATCTTGTACGCTTGTACCTGCAGTCAAATTAAATAAATGGATTTCTGGGGAAAACGATGTTGAGACTAACCCTTTTGCTTGATGACTTAAACTAACTGACCAAATGGGAAAAAGTCGAGACATCTTGATAATCTGAAATATCATATTTCCTCCTAGTGTGCTACGACTTGCCGCATTGCTGCTTGTAACAATGCAAAATACTGAATATAATGGGTACGCAGGACCAAGGATGTTTTAAGCAGTGCGCAGGACCGTGATTAGAAACTTTCTGTAGACTGGCATTATAGGAACAACTCGGAGCATATTGCGGGGTAACAATGTTTTTGATACAAGAATTTACTAGGCATGTCTACATTGTCTATACGCAAAGTGGCGTTTTATATTTTAAATGGAAATTCACCACTTTTCGTTATAATTTGAATGATTTCGTGTATACTTAATATCATTCACAATACACAATATAGTTAGGAAGCTTGTCCGTAACATTTTTGTAGCTGTAGAGAGAATGGTTAATGGTCTGCCGGTTGCATGGCCATTAAATGTGAATCTTTCAGTGGCGCACTGAAAGTTCAACGTCATTAAGCCATCTCTGAAGATTACCAACCAAGATTTTGAAGGCATATTATATGGTTACGGTTGTTTCTTGAATCTGAACATCAACACTCAACTATCATCACACAACAACACAGCCGAGGTGGGAGATGCAAATCGAGTGCTATTGCTGGTGCAGGCAAGATATATACCTAGTATTAAATGTGCATAGCTTACTTAGGTACGTACGTACGTACATTCATCATATCTCCAAAGTCCACGCAGGTGGTTGCATGATTTGGTCAATTGAATTGCAGGGTTACACGTAAAATTCTAATGGACTAGTATAGTAGCAAGTTATGTCCGAAATAGAGGCTTAAAAAGTAAATAAAACCAACCAAACTTACAACTTTGGTAGCGAGAGCACTAACGAAAGGTCCATTTTCAAAAACATGCATGATATTTTTATTTTGTTCGTTCGTGGTTCTACAATTTAAAATCTTTTTCAGCTTTTACATGAAAAATTGCAGAAACGCTCCTTGCAGCAACATAGATAATAATAATTTTCACTGTGAGTCAGATTTGTCGGAATTGTATACATCCATCCAAATCTTAATCCAATCCTTTCATTTTTTACCCTTTCGTCATTACGTATTAGGTTATATGAAGAATAACATATACACAGACGCATCCGTATAGGTACTCATCTAATCATAATAAAGAAAATAGCACTATCGTATAGCAGGCAGATACACCCCAAGCAAGCAAGCCACAATAGCGTTGCTGAACTTCTAATCAGTTACCACCGGAGGATTAGAATTATTGGATGGATAATCTACGTATAAACACAATCAGCAACTTTTTTGTATGGCTTAAAGTTTTTTTTTTTGCTTTATAGAGCCACAAGACACAAAAGTTATCTCTGACTGGACTTCAAAAGTTACCGTGAGCATACATTATATCAATTGTATGGTACTAGCTAGCACCTACATATAACGCATCATGCATGTATGCCCATCTACTTCAATAATCGTTGCAAAGGGCTGGGCTCTGAAAAATGTGAAGTAAATAAATGCAAAGACCTTCTATGAATAAATGCATAATGTAAAAGAAATTTTCCTGATACGATAATACAACAAGATTGTACAAATTATTACATGGAATATCACACATCACTGACATCACCCATTCATCTATGGACACTTGTGTCGAATGATTTTCAAAAATTGCCAAAACTGGATTGCCGAAACAGTGAAGCCATATTAGTAGTAGTAGCCCCTTTAAGCCTTGGTTTAGAGACTTATACTGCTTAGCGGTTGAGCTTTACTTTTAATTTTACTTGAAAATATTGATATAATCATGAATTACACTAGTACCTCTGCTCTGCTCCCAACAACAGTGCAAGTGCAAAGTTTGTGTTCGCTGCCTGTTGAGCTCAATTCCTGAAATGTCTGCTAATGCATAGCTATAGCTATAGGACCTTGTTTGCATCGATGACTGTGAGTATGAGCTCTTGAAAATTTTTTCCAGCAGGTTAACTTTTTAACGTTTCAGCATAGTTTATAGTCCAACTGAACAACATGCACAAACTTCTCATCTTCCCGTCATTTGCATTTATTCATCATCAATCCTGTTTAAGACGTTCACCAACTACTTCCTGCGAATGATGAGTTAGTCTGGTCGTCCGTAACACCTTCCGTGTCGATTTCGATTTCCCCGGACGCAAACGGAAACGGCTTACCATTCTCTACTTGTGTTTTATTGCTCACCAGGCAAATTGTTTGCTCCAAGCTATGTCAAAAGCTCAGTCCTGATTTTGCCAACTGATGTATTCATAATATTATTAATATTCATTCACGAGCCCTGTCTTGACGCCCATGAAGTCATAAATTGACTTCGCAACCTTTTTACATTCGTACATGTTTGCTGTTTATAGTGTACACACAATGTTGTTTTTTTGCCATTCTACTGCACAATATTATAAAAGAGTCAAAGCAGAATGCGGAGAAGAAAAGTCCAAAATAATTGCAGTCTATTCTATTGAATAAACACCAGGATAGAATCTTGAGGGCAGAAAATGCTTGAGTGAGAAATTGAAATCACAGTGTGTGGAAGGTTATTATGGATGCGAATGATTCGATACCTTCATCACGCGAAAGTGTATACGTATAATGTATGCTAAGGCAAATTGCAGAAATACAATAGAAATTTTGTATTGTTACTTTCGTAAAGAATTCTTTGCGGTGGTGGTGGTGTTGATGATGATGATGACGATGATGATATAGGAAAAAGTTATATTGATGTGATGAAGCTGTCGTATTGTGGCCGTAGGTCTTACTACCTTCTACTTTCATGCTAACCAGTGCTTCGCATCCATCTGCTTCATTCCATCAAGCATTGAATATCAACATAATATCTACCACCAACCACCGCCTTACCTTTCCTTCTACAAAGGATTTTATATGCAGAGCGTTGAAAATATTATTATCTCTCTGCCAGAAAAAAGAATAGATGAAGTCAAACCCTTTTGCCTGCCTGCCTGCCTGCATGCATGCATGCATGCTATCACTTGGCAAAAACACAACCCTCTCTGTATAATCATACAGGTGGACGAATAAGAAACTAACGATAACTACCAAAACCCAGCACACGAAACTAACTAGGAGGCTAGGAGGATGGAGGGCCATTTGCATCTCTTGGTGGGATGAATGAGAAAGACAAGTGTCTGCCTGCTCTTGCTTTCCCTTCCAAATGCCAAAAATATTGAATTATTCAGTGTTATGCACTTTATGTAAGGAGGGGGATATATAGTAAACTTGTAAGTTTCTATATAACTTGCTTCTTGTTTGGCTTTATACTGTAGTGCTGATGAGTCCTAGTCCTGTGTGCAAGGAGTTAATGTTGATCTGACTGAGATCTTATGCAAAGGAGATTGACGGGACGGACTACCATTTCAAAACTGTGGGAAGCAAGCAATGCAAGCACTTGAGTTCGGTCATAATCAGTCAGCTTGCCTAGCTTACCTGCTTATTTTCATTTCTGGCGTGTATTTCTTAGAGTCAGACCAAGCTTTAAGCAAAATATGAATGGAGTTTTAAACTTATGCAGCATGCAAACAAGTGTTATTAGTTATTATTCATTTATGAATCGCCTTTTTGAAAAGAGGTATGTGCATGCTAGCTGCTAGCATTTGAACATTCTTTTTCTACCTGTTCGTTCGTCTACCAGCAGCAGCATCAGGCATCTACCCTTCTTATCATTGTTGGGATACGTAAAAGGTTTACAATCAGGTAGCTCAACTACCTTCTACCATTAAGTGGAATTGTTCATGATGCGCACCATGCATGCCACCCAACCAAATGTACATGCATACCACCTTCTATTTCTTCGTGTTCATCATCAATTCATACATCATCCACATCATCAAGAGCAAGTTGGAATTTGAGCAGGCAGGTAAATGTATTATAAATGCTGGTGTAGCAGGGAAACGTCCAGTTTTTGTAGATTAACTTGCTAGCAAGGTGTTTAGAGGAGCATCTTTTATCTTCCTGAGTTTAAGACTGTACGTGTATGCTTTGAGTACACTAGATTTTCTACGAAATTTTCTACATGGATATTGTATGCAATATGAAAAAAGACGCTCATCTCTATGTATTTTCCACTCCACATGAATCATAATGGGTATGTGCCTAAATAAAGGTAATTCAGTATTAGAATCTTTTCTATTACCTCGAGTGGTAGAAGTTTTTAGCTCCACAAAATGCACCTTTCTTCATTTTTATAGATAGAGCATAAGTAAGTGGAGTCGAGCGAGTGAATAATAGTGGTATAAGAAGCAGTCAAATGAAAAAGGATTTTTGTACAATAGTCGAAAATATTTATACTCTCTGTACGCAAGTATTATTCAGCATCTTCCATGCAAAAATTCCGGTTCAAGACATGCATCACTGTCAGAAGCAGCCATTTTGACCATTCTTTCGGTCATTTAGTTTAAGGGAAACAACTTTAGGGAGCCACCATGGAGTTGGTGTCGTCGTCGTCTGCGTTTCTAATGCTATAGTAAAAATATAGAGATATGTGCTGGTAAGTTGCTCCTCCGCTCCTTTTACTCTAGTGCATATGTATAGAGATTTTAGCGTAAAATACATATACAAGAATTTTATATTGACAATGGTATGTATAGCTTTAAGCTAAAGCCTGGTGGTGCGATGATGTGATGCTGTTGCCCACCTGTACAAAATAATACTTTTACAAACCGTGTTCTACAGGTTGGTTATTAGTACACAGTATCAACTCTGACTTGTCTACGACTTCTACAAAAACTTACGTACGTACGCAAATCTAACTAACGCCTCATCCAACTACACCATAGCACGCTTATGCTCTCTCTCTCTCAAGACTACATTTTCTAAGTAGTTAGGAAAAAATATTGTTCTGGGGGAAATTATTTGACTTTTTGACGAGTGGTTAATAATAAACGAGGAATCACCTCACATGTTACACATCAAGTCTTTCAAATATTCAGTGAAGAATCAACAAGTAAAGATACTTACTTGTTCAATCTATACTCTTTACAGACACTTCAGAAAGGAACCGTGACGCAACTCAAACTACACACTGACTGTGTTGCTGACAACTATATTTAACCTGAGGTACGTTAAGTGCGATCACAAATCACATTTTTACAAGAAATCATTTCATTCATGTTTCATGTCTTCTGTATGTCCCGTGTGCTCATGCATCTGACAGTCTTATATTATTATACAGTTTATCGTGTATTACATTATTTCCGTATCATGTGAATCAAAAAGAGAATGCAAGTGCAGTGTGCAGTACTGATGAAAAAAGGTATCCTATCGTGGTGTAACTGGCAAAAGCTGTCGTTCGTAGCGAAAATAACAATCATAAATCCATTTGCAACCTATCTCCTATCGTAAACTAGGTTGCCGTAATATATGTACTCCGTCATTACTACATTATCTTGCAACAACCACACAAACGCAAACTTACTATTTTCTGTCATACGAGACGACTAAGAGGATATACATATCACTTGGCCGTGTATCGTACTTGAACAATATACCGCATCAAATATAATATCGTCTTGTTGTATCCCCCATGCATCTGTGTATTTCGAGTTGACTGGTATATTCATGCACGAAAATCAGTGAAAGTGTTCCAATTCCTTTCCTTTTTGCCATAGACCACTCATATTACGACAAATTTTTCAAGAAAATATTCATATGTCACAAAAATTTACAAGCGACTAGACACTTTATAACTTTTCTCAGCCCCTACTAATATCACTAAACAACACGGAGTATTCGCACTAATTTATTTTAATGTGCTTATCGTGTTACACTTCCATTGGTTAGAACCATTTAAATTGATATTTTACCATATATATGTATCAAAAAATAATCCGTCGTCGGATACGCTGCCTAACCAGCGAGTTCATATTAAACTTAAGTAGAAGAAGAACAGTGATTTTGTGATTTCCATATTTATTAAGCAACATTGGATTTTGATAAGCAAGTCAGAGGGAGGACGGAAAATCAGACTGCACTTATCTCTCCGTGTTCATTTTTGTGCAAGCAATAAGTGTGCAGTCGCAGTGTGTGCCACATTTTTCTCACAACAACATCAATATTTGTGACAACCGTTCATGTCGATCGCTTTATCTATTTCCCTATTGTTATCGCCGATCACTTCAAAAGTTAATTAGTACATTGTACGGTGCCTAGGAAGTCTCCTTGAAAGGAGTTAATCCGTAAATTATATATATTTGATGTTCTGTTCAGTTGTACTTTCCCAGTAAAATCAACACCAACGGTATATCCCAAATTATCCCTTTCAAGATTGTCATTGTGGCTTGAATGATAGTCCAGCAAGATACCTAGAGCTATAGGCAGGTGTGAGTGCAAGTGAATCAAAATGACTTCTTGGTGTCTAGGAGTGGAAGTTTCCTGTGTCTGTCTGAAAGCCAGGAAAACGTGTGACGTTTATAGATAACCTTGCGTAATCATTGTCGAAAGCGAAATTGAGGTAAATGTAAAACTATGTATTGGAAAAATCAGAAATCCTCGCTCGCTTGACAGCCGTACGCGTACACCCGTGCCTATCAAGTATCATAGGCCATAACTATAATGTGAATTGATTATATTCACAATAAATTAATCCATTATCTTCGACTTTTACGACTGGTACCCTGCCTTTCTTCTTGGTACTACTCCTCGGTGAATGGGATTGGGAATCCTCTTGCATCACATAATTCTTTAATGCATACTTTTTCCCTAAACATGTCCCCTTCGTTCCCGTTTCCCATACATCACCACACACATCATTTTTTGCTCTGATGTGATTGCGATGCTACTGAACTGACAAAGTCGTACACAAGTTGCATTCACATATTTCACATTCACACAAACACAGTGAATGAGAATATATGTGGAACTTTTTTTTTGGATAGAAAGTTCTGTGGTAGTCATCGAGTGAGTGTTTTGTTGCATGAAACACAAAAAAAGTATCCTAAAAAAATCTGCTAAGACTCACTCCTGCCTGACTCCTATGACGGAAGGCTGACTGATTGCGAGTTGACGAAAATCCATAAAGTTCCTATTTCCTATTTTGTTGGGTAATAAATAAAACGCATTGGTTGATACATATCTATCTCGGCATCTCCATTCATTACACAAATTAGAGCAAATTTGCATTTTCTTACACTGCGTCATGTCAGACTGCGTGTGTGGTGTGTGTGTGAGCGTAAAAGTGGGATTGCTCATTGAACAATTTACAACACTCCTATCAGATCAGATCAGATTTTCTCCTCCTCAAAGACTGGTCTAACTCAAAAGTTGACAGGTCGTTCATTCAGCAATTTATACTTTGTAGTGGTACTAATGAAAATATTATATACTGTTGAGTAATATGTAGTAATAATAATATGTGATATACAACAATGAGCAGCAGAGGACTATAACACACCTACCTTTCAAAAATACGCATGACTCTAGTTAGCCTTTACATAGATTATATATATTTAGCTTGTTGCTCTTATTTACATTTTGGTAACATGTGGTGGTGGAGTCATTCCACACACACTCACACGCACACAAATGTGCACAACTAATAACATTCTTTCTTGAGAATGATGATGATGATGATGAGGATGGAGAATTTTTGGAACAACAACGCATTCCCATTCCCAATATTACCTTATATTCCGTCTTCCCAAAACTACTCCACCTTCATTCATCTCAATCTCATGCAGCTGTAATAATAAACAAATAGCGAAAAATAAAGAAGAAAGAAGGGAAACGGGAGATTCTTCTTGCAAATAATAAATTACACAATATAATATACTCGGGTCACTCCGGGAATGCCCGTGTGTGTGACTTGTTTGTGAAGACTACTAGAGTTCTTTAGCAGTGGCACTACTACCATATTACCACAAAGATTTCTACAAGATAGTGTAAAAATACACACATTTTATATGTTTTGTTTGGATGAATTGTCTCCACACAAGTCCACACACACACTCCACGACGATGTTAATCAAACATCAACAAGAGTGAATGAGTAGTGAGCAAAAATTTGTATTCTCATCGGAGGAATAACATATATAAAACTACTGTCTCAACAACACACGACGTCTACAAGTTTTTATTGTTACAAAAGGAGTCACCAAGTCACCACACACAGTGCACACACGAGTCTACTGTGTACTTTATATTTTGAGATTCTCGCTCGGACACTGACACTAGCTGATAGAATCCGCTGTAATAGTAATTTTTTGGCGTGTGTGTGTCGTTGTCGTCGTTGTGTGTTCCAAATCGCATGTAGAGAAGACACTTTTCCCCACTTTTTACATCCAATAATAATATCCAAAACTATTCCAAATTCCAACTACTACTTCGATCGCTAGTCTCGCAAAAAAATATATAGACGAGCAAATTTACTGTAGAAGACTACTTTTGACAAATGTTAAATATATATCATTTCATGTGTATTTTTTTCATTTTACAGGCTAAAAAAACGTGACTCACCGGAAGTCAAGAAATGGTATATGAAGGAATAAGACAAGAGAGACAAGAAGATTGTTATTATAACACACACACACCCTATTTTTCCATTGTTGATGATAGTTAAAAAAAAAAGACTATCGTTAAAAAAAACAACAACGTACGTGTACCTGGATCTAATTAATAGTGAAATTGATGAACTATAGACACACACAATCAGCAAATGACAAGGAGGAGTAGGAGAATGAAAAATACCGTTTGGGTCCATATTGATTATAGAAAACATAAGTGAAGTTATTAAAAAAAGTAGTATTCTCTGCTGATTATATATAAAAAAAAGTGAACAATGTTATAAAAATATTATACAGATTATAGAGGTGATGATGATATGATGCAAGTATTACTCTGAAACAGTTCAATTCAAGTGATGACGATGAGGATGATGAAGTTTTAACAGTTTAGTTGTGTTACTGTTACTGTTATATTACTCCACAAAAAGGGAGGCTTTCCAAGTTAAATAATTAGCAAAAAAAACACAAAAGTGCTACTACTACTATTATTATTAGACTCCTACTCGGACATAGCTTGGAGAAGAAAGTATTATAAGAAGATTAAAGTTTGTTTTTTGTTGAAGAAAGCGTCAAAGTGGCTTCGATTTTGACACTTCGACAACCCTCAGGAGGAACTCAGCAGATTATGTACGATAGGCAACAGACCAAAATGGCAGATAATAAGCGACGTTACTTTGAACGGGACTCAAGGGAGAAGGAAGCCGCTAATAGCGCAAGTAATTCAGAAACTAGTCGTCATTCGAAAGATCAGAATTATGACGACCCTCCCAACTCGAGGCTATTTATCCTGTGTGGGCGGAATGTCACAGAAGATGATCTTCGGGCTGCGTTTGAAAAGTTTGGCACAATTAAGGAGTTGTGGATTGTCAAGGACAAAAATTCCGGAGAATCTAAAGGTTAGTCGAGTATTAATCTCTATATAGTCATTTTAAGTAAAACGAAGCATTTTCCTTGTCATCTCATCTCATCTCAACTCTTATTCATTACATGCGGAAATATCAGGACAGCTGACAATTTAGTGACAATGACTCTACTACTGGTGACTGGTCATAGTGGTGGTAATCTATCTAGTCACTAGTGATCCATTAGTGTAATTCAAAGGTCATTATATTCAATTTCCAACATTCCAACACAGCTTCACATAATTCTAATGCGTTCTACTGTAATATGCTTCGGTTACCTCCCCCCCCGTCGCATTTTAAAGTCTGTAGGTGTCAGGTGTATATGTACGTGAAAATGCCTGGCATGGCCTGGACTAGAAATACTTTGGCAGAAATATTCGCATATGATATGTATGACAAATTACTCACTATATTGTCAGCAGAATTGTATAAAGAGTTAAAAGGCATTCGCATTCGCATTATGAATCATAAAAGGTGCATGGCAAACATTTAGTCACTCAAGTCTGGCTAGCCCATAATAACAGTACAAATGACAAAATTATCTTACCAGATATTTGCATGTGATGTATTTAACTCTCTCACCACGAGGCGTTTTCTACTTTTAATTCATTACGATGACCATGACCGTATATTGTTCACTTTTGTCTGCATCTTTTTAAACGTTATGCCTCCCCAGTTTTATTACAGCGTAAAGCTCATTAATATCGAATGAAACAGGTAAATGCAACTCTCGAACAATGAATTTTGTAATTGTAACACATCTTGGTTTTATATACATATATTGTAAAGTATCTGTACTAGTAACTGTCGCTTTCATGCATGCCATTCACACAGTTCAATATTATCATTCTGTTGTGAATGAGAGTTATAATATGCTATATGCCAAGGTAGTTGAATCTGTGAAATCAAAGTTGATTTTTTAACAAGATCATTTTTGTTCTCACTGGTATGAAGTGTATGAAGTAGAGTGCATGAAACGTAGACATATTTTTTCATTAGGACTGCTATCATGTAAAAACATGTATCTTCAAGTAGATAATGGTCAAAGAATAATAAATATTTGGTGCACTGGGTAAATTGCAGATTGATAAGACATAGTTAGTTGGTGAAGCCTGCCTGTTATAGTGTCACTGTTATGTGATTAATTAGGTTGATGTCAGTAAACTCTCGGATGGACTTTTAGTACAAAGAGTACAAGAATATCAAAACGGTATCTTTTATTACAGGTTGGATTGGCACGGTATGAGTTGCAATTTGCAATGTGGCATATTGACGGATGTGCTGCTGTATTGTGACATTGTGTCATATTAACATGTCACAGTTGAGTTGCTTTAATAAAAATGCTTGTTTTCCGTGTTTCCACAATCCCATCATATTGGTGAATGTCAAAATATTACAAATTTTTAGATGATCGATGCAAATTGTAATGAAAATGAAACGTCAAACGATACATCCTTCATGTCTATGGTCTTCGAATACTGCATGGGTATATTTGGCTATATTATATATATTATATTTGGCTACTTATCCTTTATCCCTGGCACAACATGTGTAGTGTGTAGTGTGTCATGCTTCTTTCGCCATGTTTGTAATTCGATATGCCTTTCTCTAATTAAAGAATTATCAATAATAGCATCAATAGAGGTATGAACCTGGTATGAACCCTATGTATGAACCTCTGTTATGTGCAAAAGCAGGAATTTTATGTAGAAAAATCTCTCCATGCATGGGATGGTAGGTTGCGTGTTGCGTAATCCTTGAGCTTGAATTATAGTGCATAGGTATTCAAAATTTGTCAAAAGGAATTGCATGTCTTTTGCTAACCTGCCTAAGAAGTAACTCTTCCAACTTTCAAGCTGACTTGAAACTGGGAAGGTAATTGGTGGACAATAAGAAACTTTCACTTTCAAAAACGTGATGTGATACCGAGAGATGCAAGGTATTATGTGCAGACACTACTGACAGAAAATGGCACAGTACTTGAGTGCTTGTACTGTACTACTTATATAAAAACCGTAAGTTGTGCATCAACACAAAAAGAGTACTTCATACCAAAATCGTTACGTGCCTAAACTTTTGTTAGGTTAAATTTGTGAATGTGCATGTGAATCACGAATCATGAGTCTGTCTCATTTCTCGACCAATATCAATCGTTGAAAATTATGCTAAAACTGCGGTTTATGGAATGGGCCATTCACGAAAGGATAGGATTGTAATTTGGTTTCACTCGTAATCCCGAAATGACACAAAACTCACATACTTAAGTGTTAGTCGTCGTATCTAACGGTTTATTATTATTATTATTTAGGTGTCGCGTATATCAAGTACGCCAAAACTTCAGAAGCGGCTGTGGCTATGGAGGAAATGAACGGGAAATTTATTGGAAACAATGCCAAATCTCTCAAGGTGCTAATAGCCAATAGTAGAGACCAAGGATCCAAACGGGAAATGAATGAAGAGGAACGACTTCTAAGACTATTCATTATTGTTCCAAAATCAATGTCGGAAACGGAACTCAAGGAACATTTTGCCCAGTTCGGTGATGTAGAACATTGTAATGTTGTCAGAGATAGGAATACCAAAGAAAGCAAAGGATATGCGTATGTGAAATTCCATAGGTAAGTTGTTTTGATAATCAACGAGCAAAAATAATCAAGTATGGGAAAGCATTTTATTCGGAGATTAACTACTATGATTATGTTTATTGGGACTTTCCCTTCTCTAAAATTTAACTGAATGAAAGAGCCTACTATTGCCTACTACCTACTATTTACGATTAGTATTGTTCGAATTACTTTACTGACTTTGAATCTAAATGTGTAACTAGATTATTTGAATTTGATTTTTTAATCAATCAGGCAAATGTATTCGTATTTCGTTTTCGTATGAATCGTATGCCAAAGATGCATCATTCTCGATATTATAAAAACTACCTATCTATAATACTTGAAGATTTACTGTTGAGATCCAAATTTGGCAGTCTGCGTGCAACTATCAAGTGAAATTAGTACATCAACATTTTCCCATTCATCCGCTTCTGGATGAAGTAAAAATCCAATCAGATTTGCTTTAATGTAAAGAAAAAATCCCAAGCCTTGGTTATTGTTCCACTAGGGCTAGATTTTAAGACCTGTGCTGCTGAGGTCATTAGCAGCATAGCATATGAGTATAGTGTATAGCTTAACTATTCGTGGCTGGGTTGGTTATACGTGAATTTCTTAACGTGTTTTATATTAAATACCATTTGGTTGAACCTCTTCTTCCTTTAGAATATCTCATGCAGCGAAAGCATTTGAAGGTTGTGATCGCAGTTTTAAGCCGGTTTTTGCTGAGCCACGTCCGCAGAAGCAGTTAGCTGCAGATGATCGTTACAGTAGTGCCCATGGTTCAACCACAGGTCCATGTAAGTGTATGCCTATTTCGTATAATATTCACTTCTGTCTCACTAGCGAAACTTTAATGCTGTTATATTGGGTAATGTGGTCGGTGTTACGCTTCGATCTATGTTTTAGGTAGTATGCGTTACTATATACAGATAAGGATGCTGAGATTTCCAATCATACCCGAAATTTTTAAAATAAAACATAGGAAATCTATCTGCTTTCTTTCACTATAGAGCTGTCTATCTTGAGTCTTGTATGTTTTCTCATGTACTTTGTACATGCTCAATATTAAAATGCTGCTCACTTTTTACATTTTTGAAAGTTTTAATTTGCTGTTTGCGTCTTTATAACCGAAGTATTCTGTATGGTAAGTTTGGAGAGATCTGAATCTGAACGAGATAACTCAGTAAATGATAGCCCAATCCCAATCCTATTTATGCAGTAAAGATCTATGTAGTAGGTATTCAAAATAATTTCCTGTTTTTTCTGGGTAGACTGATGTTATACTTCGGTGGTTTTATAAACACGGATAGCCACTACTCTAAAAGGATTTGTTTGCTAAGAATTTTTATACGTACTCGGCAGTTAAAAAATTGCATGTGCATAGAACTGATCTGATTTGATGCAGTGTAGCATCCAAGTAAGAAATACCTGGTTAATGAGGAAGTATACATACATGGAGAAATATAGCATACCATATAAAAAGCTTTGCCAATAGATATACCCACCTATATGTACTATATACTTCGATTAATGATACATCAAATGTCATGTGGAGAAATAAATATACACATCGCTGTTTTTACTGGTTTTATGGAACAGATGACTTGCACGATTTTTCAGTGGACACTGCCTTCCAACCACTTGTTAATCATGGTCATCAGCACGCTCATCAGCATTCACATTCTTCCCATCATGATGTCCCAGCCAGACTTAATATCATAGCACATGGAAGTGTAAATCAGGATCAACTATGGAGACTTTGCGATTTCTTCCCAGGCTTGGATTATTGTAATGTGCGGCATGATCAAAAGACTCGTCAGTGTTATGCCACAGTAGTATACAATTCCTCTCAAGCAGCAGCATATGCCAAGGAAAAACTTCATGGATTTGAGTATCCTCCAGGCCATAGACTTATCGTCAAGTTTGAGGCAGTTCCTGAGGCAAATCTACGCTCAGGTAACGTAGTTATTATTTAAAGCGTAAAATTCCATACGATTGATACGAAGAAACGATTAATAATATGATTAATTGTAAAATTTTAGGTACTGGTCTTTTAGGACCTCCAAATCCTCAAACAAGATATCCCCTTCCCCAGTCAAACATTATACACAATGGGACAAGTAGTTCACCTGTGGGCCCACCAGCCCAGATAGCACCTATTCCTAGGACAGGCACGGCAATCGGTCCTGATCTTGCCACATTAGCAGAAACCATTGTTCAAGCGACATCGATCATACAAGCCGCAGGACTTTCTGCAGCAACTCACCATCCTCACAGTCAACCTGGAGAATCTTATGACCCTTCATATTGTTCGGTAAAACTTCCAGCGCCGCAGCCACTCGCCCCTATTGATTCTGCTGTGTTGGAACGGTTGGGAAAATTTATGAACTACCTACATATATAGAGAAATAAACTGAAAAGTTGTCTTGTACACATTTAGCTATGGGCATTTATAACGTTTTTCAGGTTGTTTGTTGTGTGCCATCCAAGTCCACCCCCATTGTATGCCTTGAAAGATACTTTTGGCCGTTTTGGGAATTTAATTGATATTTTCATGCTCAATGGCAAGAACTTTGGTTATGCAAAATATGCTAACAAAAATTCAGCCGACGAAGCGAGAAATGTAGGTTTATTCTTAAGATAACCATAACCATGAGCAATGAGACTTTGAAACCAATTATAAGGTTATTGTTGATCTTATTGACAGACATTGCATGGCCAGGAAATCTGCGGAATGCGATTAAAGGTATTTCCTGCAGAACCTCAGGACCAAAGAGGAAATGCAAATCCGAATTCAGCTGCAAACTCAGGGGGAGGGAGCAGTGGTGATCAGAAATGTAAGCGTCCAAAAATGGAATGTGATGAGGATAATTGAGTCATTGTTTCCATTTTTTGAAACTCACCCGTCCAGAAAATGAATTTCAGGTTAGTTGCCAAAATTGGAATTGGGTTTTAATGATTTAATTCTGTGATATTATCAGGATATTTGCACGTATATAACATGCCATTGAGATGATCATGGACTGCCAACCCATCCACAGAAACTTTAAGAATCGCAACCAGTTACATAAAGATTGAATCAAGTCCTCGATGGTAGTCAGTGGAAAACGCGTTAGAGTTGGTCACAACCATCGATGCTACTAAACTACGTAGCATTGATCATTACGTTATTCGTTCACGTGTATTAAGATAGTTTTTGCCAAGCATATCTTCGTAAAAAGTGCAATAATAAGTACCAAATGTAAAGTGCAATTAAAATAGTTTTTATAAATGGAGATTTTGATACAAAAATATGTGAGTCCTTGGTAAGTCGTACCTTTTTAAGAACGCTCCTGCATGTACACTATTTTTGTACGTCATCCGACATATTTGTAATGGTTGTTATATTGGGAAGTCACAGGTTTGCCTCAAGTGGTGAGCCATATAAAAGCTATATACCAAGTAATTTTTTATTATTCAAGCATCTGCTGATTCAGTCGGCGCTTCCTGGTCCGGTGTTGTAATCACTAAACTGTTATTATCTGTGTATCTTCTTAATGTTGGTTATGATTCCACTGAAATAATGTGTTCCGATAAGTTAAATTCCAAACAGTAGCCCGCGGCCAATAATTGGTAATATTATTATTATTATATAATGTAATTATCCGGCTGAAAGTGAAAAAGTGATACATATCAGGTTTAACGTAGGAGAGTGTTTTCTCTGGTGGAGTTAAATGAAGTTTGAAATGTGATGCGATGTGAGAATGGTGCTCTTTAAAATCAAGACATCTCAGTTTTAAATGGTGCTGGGCTCTTGTGATCAGTGTTCAAAGAACGTTTTTACAGAAGGGATATGCAAGTATAATATGCACATTGTTATTGAGGTACGACTGCATTGAGGTGATTCACTAGATAGAAAGAAATATCCAGTATTTACTGTTTCAGAGAAAATATTTGCTCATCAAACCGTAAACTAAATAGACTTAAAGTATAACGATAGCTGACCAAGAAATTTTAAGCTACCTCACGTTCTCTTTGACTATTTTTGCGTATGATATTGAAGAGAATATAGAGTATGTATATAATGCATATTTGAAAAGACAGGCAGGCATTGCATAATATTAAAATGGAGCAATGAAAAATTTGCCATTTGCCAAAAAGCTTTATACCGCAGCAGCAGCAGCAGCAGCAATCAAGAACATTCCAAGAATTTCACGACTAAATTTTAGTGAGCTTGTGACATTTATAGTATTCCTCTTGAGATTTTATTTAAAGCTGGGAAACAATAAGAAATTGGTGAAACGCGTAGTTAAAGCACAGAATCTCTATTTAAAGTTTATTTTATATAAAATCAGTTATAATACTCTACTCTATAAGTATTGCTAAATAATCGCGCATATAGAAAATAGGGAAGCATTTTTAAAATTCTAAACTAGAAGCAGTAGTTTTCATGTCCTAGATAATCACCAGTGTCATCAGAATCAGGATCCGTCCGTAGAATTTGATATTTTGTATTCGGCAATGGTTTTTACTAGCGAACAACAAGCAACATTATCATTCCAGTTTGTTTTTATGTAAAATGGTAAAATGGTTGGGTTCATCATAAACAAAGGTCAGTGCTAGCATAAGTTCAAACAAGGTACACGTACACAGCGTCCAGAGGTTTAGTTACATAAAGTATAAGTCCATTTGTCTGCTTTCATCGTTCAATGCAACATTAAACACAGTGTATTCATATGCTTTCTTTTTCTTGTATATCTAGATGACGAACTGGAATTCATTGACATGAGTCCATTCAGTTATTTTATCAACCCATTCCTGTTCAATTCCTTTTCCACCAATGGCGTTCCATCAGTCTTCCTTTGATCCTTGCTTTCTTGTCAAGACAAGTTTATTTCCTAATTCTTTCAACTGACTTTCCCCTCCTCCTCCTGATGAATCCCACTTTCCAATTCCAACGATGAAACAACAAGAAACATAAGACGGGACACCCATCAAACCCAAACGGACCGAGCACATGAACGAAAACGGAAAACTGAAATGACGTGGACTCGAAACGTGAAACATACATTACTACATCCAGAAATTTAAACAATGTAGAACTGTAAGAGAACTTTACTAATGAACGAGTTCACTCAAATCAAATTACGTGCAGTTTCATTTTTATTACGTTGGAAAATATATTCAACAACACAAGACGCTTTTTGAACTTCAAATTATCAACTTCAATTAAACACTTTTTAGTAACTTTTTAGTAAGATTTTAGTTGATTACAACAACAAGGACGCTACTAAATATGTCCAAAATAATATATATATCGTCTCATCTCATGAGATGCATATTCACAATTATACATGAAACCGTAATAGGGACGTACCTCTGTGCTTATGTTTATGCAATCTGTAGCACAATGATTTGACAGTATGCGTAGATGCCTTTCTTGGCCCATTTATAGATCAAACTGTAAACAAAACTAACTAGTACAACGATAAATGAACGACTAACTTTAAATGCTATAGTATACAGCCGAAAAAATGAAACGTTTAGTTTTGCATTCAATATGCACATACCTAAAATATGAACATGAACTGTGAATTTGAAAGATTATGATATGACATCTTATTACAGATTTCTACACTTTACTTAATACGAATAACGTGATAAGAGTCACAAAATTTTCCAGCAAAAAGCATCTACCATATAACTATTCCTACCACTACTACTACTACTAGCTTTACATCCATTAAAAGTTGTAAATTGAAATTTGTTTCAATTTATGAGTAAATTGCAGTTAGCAGTGGAAATTATTCTTTCAGTAAACATCGAAAATTGATGCCGACTACAAATATATATGCGTTACCTAAAATGCCAGATAGCGTACTACTATACTGTGAGAAGGGGTTGTGTGAACAATATGTTCACAATAAAATTTTAGTGATAGTTTGTTTGATACATTACATATATACTTACAAGTATTTTAAAATGTGGACAAAAGGGACGTAACTAACTTGTTACTGATGATAGCGATACTGGTAGTTTACTATTTTACTGTACTAAATATTGGATTGTTTTTAAATCTTACTACATACATACGTTATACAGATATAAGTAGATTTGCAGTTTACTAAGATGCGTACATTTATTTACTTTACATTACATGAATGATGGTACCCAATCTGCTCAGAACGAATACGGTGCAGAGTAAATATTATTAAATTAGCTACTTTAGTACTATAATATGAAGTATTTCCCTACGATGGGCAACTTAACTGAGATTTGCAGACCATGTTTCCAATAAAGATGACTAATTACGTCGTAAAGTAACGGTAGCTATATTTTTGCTTGAGCAATTTAGCTGTGAACATGAGACGATGGTGAATTTAGAAGTTAGAAGCAACATGTACAATATGTAATAATAATTAAAATTTTCGCTTGTAGTTTATATTGGATTGGACAAGGGTACGGTACTTTTTACGATATACTGTATTTACATTATAGAATTTAAAACTGCTTTACACAACTTTGTTATGTTATGGAGTTCCGACTGATAATCAGGTTTGTTGAGGTATCTACTTTTGATGACTATGGTCGTACCAACATTTTGAATTCGAAGTAACACGAAACTAACGAAGAATCCTCATGATAAGATTTTATACCAGAAAATTTGAATGGATTCAATTTTCAAGCGATTTCCGTAAAACCACTTGATGGAGTCTCCTCCTACCTCCTGTTTACAGTGTTTTATGTAAAAAGGATATTTCACAGAACACAAGATTGAAGGAAATGGACACATAACGATACTTCTACTGTTATAAATTTCGATTTTGCATGTTATTAATTTACTTATTGCTTTATATTCCTTTCTGTCTGTGGTTAGTTAACATAGTATCATTATGTATGTATACATTTAATTATAAAAATGCTTTATGAATAATACAAAGATTATTATCTACTCATACTCGCATAGCATGTACATTCTTTCTTACATCAAAAGGAACCATTCGGAACAAATATTTAGCACTTTACTTAATAGTACTTCATCGTCTCCATCACGTTATCACGTGTATCACCACCAAGTCAAACGGTTAATTTCGTCGGGCCTGGATTTAGATCTTTTCACAAACCCCATATGCTGCAACTCTCCTATGGCACGGCGAAAGCGTTTCCTGCACAAAATCACGCGGATTATTACATACATACATTATAACATTATTAGTTTTTAATAAACTAAAACTGACAATTTGCTAGCTCATTACTCCAATTTAACTTACAGGTAGGATGCCGTTGCAGAAGCTTGATTTGCTTTGGTCTTCTTTACAGATGCATCCACAACTGATACAAAAGCCTATAATAGTATATAAGAGCGTAAAACATCACGTTATCACGTATTGAGCCAAAATGACGAAGAATCTCTGAATTCAATTATACATATAATGAAGAAATCTAAACAACATAAACTTACATGATACACACTATTTAAATCAACTTTCTTGGTAGTACGTTCTGCGATAAGTTTATGAATGATAGATAGGTCCGGCAAATTTCTGTCAATCGCTGAAGAATCAAGTGCGGAGCAGCACGAGCACTAAGTACATAATCGAGGTATTTGTATATGCTGCAGTAAAAAGTGACAGAGTAATCTTTACATGATAATAATACATAATTAAAGTTACATTTAGAAAGTATGCCGGAACTGTCATATCTTCATTAAGTTGCAAATAATTCGCTGGATACAGGGTTGATATTAGGAGGCTTAAGTCGCTAAAAACGAATATCTAAATAACAATGTAATTTGAATATTCACAATCACAATGCAGGTGGTTTGAATTTAACAACGACGATAACAGTTCAAATAATTCATATGATTTTTTGTATTACGCTCATATACTTACGTTTGACAGCTGTATAGAAGGAAAAGAAACTAAATATTTCTTTAGCAAACTTCTGATGTAACCTATTATATCAGTCCGAACTTTATGTAATGTAGATGTTCCGTCCTTATTACGCTTAATTTCCTGTAAACTCTAAAAGAGTGAATGGCATAAACACGATATTAAACTATAACATCTTAAAATTCTTGATACATACATACCATATGTTACATGTATCTATCTACCTTTTGCAATTCCGTCACGCTCTTGATCTTTTTTAATCGAATAGACTTCACTTGAGATTCAAGAATTGTAGCATCTTGCATTTTTTCACTCTCAATGATTTCCTTCTTGTATACGGCCAGTTTTGACATAATATCAGATATAAGATCATTTCCAGTGGATAATCGCTTGCTAGCTGCACAGTAGATAAAAGGAAAAGTAAGAAAAATGTATGCATAAAGTAAAAGATAGTAGACTAATTTTCTTACCCTCCTTTTGTAAAAAATGCGTACAATCATCAATCAAATCTTCCAGCTTTGATTTCGATAAGCTACTTAAGCAATTGAAGAATTTATGCAGGGTGCTACTTTCGTCATTTTCCTTATTCGTAGTGTAACCCTCATAGCATGACGTGTAAACTAAAAGATGCTGCAAACGGACGCATGGACAACACAGCAATAAACAATTTATCTAACCACCTTTCAATTTCTATCGTAATGCCAATAAGGCCATAAACAATGTCTGTATTTGTATATGAACCATACCGATTTTCCGAGGGGTCTAGAGGTAAGGCTGGAGTTAATACAACACAACAATCGAAGAAGTAAATGCCAGTTTTGAATTCTATCTATAGAGGTATCAAGTAGCTGCTCTATTTTCAGTTCATTTTTTTGACGTTTGCGTGGCGTTTCTTTAGTTGAATCCAACTCCGTTTCAAGTTTTGTCAACGTTTTGAGTTCAAACTCTTCATAATTTTCAGATTTACGTAGCGTACAGAAAGCAGACTTCGCAGTGAGAAAGTGGGATCTTATACAAAACTAGCGGAATTTAATAAACAGTTGTTAGAGAATGTACCTCACATTTTGAATGTTAATGACATCACAGCATTTGTACAGCATACCTTGATAGCTTGGTAAATGTTCTCCACTGAAAAATTTTCTTCGATATATTGACTTTCTAAGTATTGAGCCACAGGGCCAGATATCCTAAATGGATTAACCGGGTCGAATAGAATCTGCAAAGAAACATAGGCGGTTTTGTTCTAGCCCTATTTTCAAAACATTTTTTAAATTTTCTGTGTAACCTTACACGCTTCATGAAGTCATCCAGTCTTTCTTTAGGGGATACAGAGTAAAACTTGTCAACAACAAATGCAAATGAGCTGCTTAAGGGCACTTGGTTGTTGATAAAACATCCATGTGTAGCTCCAAAAAGAAAAATTACAGGCAATTTGGCACACCTGAAATGCACACATCAATCAGCCAATATTTCTTTAAAATGTTATTAATTTTTCTTCTTCACAAAAGTAAACTATAATATATACCCCATTAACGTTAGTAGTTGAGAAATAATAGAATTTGAGAAATAATCGGCATCCTCCACAATGATAACAATTTTGTACGCATCTTTCTCCTTTTTTAAGAACGACTTGACATCATACACACTAAAATGCTTCAATGTACTGGTTTCAGTGTCACTTTCATCGTCGTCAACAGACTCCTGTAACGAATCAAGACATGTAGATGATATTTGTAATTTGTAATATCGAAGAACGTGAACTTACCGTTACGTCGTTTACTAGCTGTCTACATATCTTCTGAAAAACTGCTTTAGTAGAAGGACTCGTTGCGGACTGCACCCTTGCTACATACACCTTCTGATCTAACGCCGTTACGTCCTTCAATTTTGTTTGAATGTGATCAAATATCTTGGAATTTTCACTCATGGAGAGTCCTACAACGTACCAATAAACCTTATCAACAACAATGGCATAATGTATTCATTCATTGCATTATTGCATCCTAATCCTAGACTAATTAAAATACCTGATTCTAGAATCCCGATGGGAAGTGTATTTTCATCTTTTTCCAGCACACGTACACTGCTTTTAATGAAGCGATCCAAACTTTCACCCAGTCCCCTGTTACACTTCTCCTGTTGGCACTGTAAAACAAAGAAAAAATGCAAATAATTCTCACTTTAAATTTTAATTAATGAATTAGATCAAAGATTACACGAGTGGGGGGTTCCCACTTTGCTACCTCCAAGGTTTGGCTATGGCTGTTAGTATAGCTTTGATAATTATGAAATGAATGCCCAAATTGCACCCGCTGACCCGCGATTCAACATCCTATAATAAATAATATGTCTTAAGTACCGTAAAATGGTTTGTAACAATGCCCAATGTCTCCTCATACAACTCCGTTCGTCTTTCAATGGTTTGAAACGGTTCCTCGAACGTCCTCAGAATTTCCACATCAATGGACCCTCCAGTTGACAAATCACGCTTTCGCTTTCCCGAAGCATTAAGTCTTGGACGAGAGCTATCAAGCCGTGGTCGCTTGAATGTGATCCCCTGGAATTTGCAAACACACCGGATTAATTAGCCGTACTTTTGGAGGGTCACAATTTGCATACATTCAACTCGCCAATTGCAATTTCAGTATGTACTTATGTAAAATAAATAGTCAAATCTTTTAACTACCTCAGAATTAAGAGAGTTCATCATTAGTCAATGTTCAAAAATCCCTACAATTAAGAGCCAATCCCTCTTTTCTCTCCAGATATGAGGAAAGAAAGTGAGCTAATACGAAAAGAAACGGCAAAAGTGCTTTTGAATCTTTGGCAAAGAAATCCTCTGAAACTCAAATGGGTTCTCTCTCAAACTCAAACTTTTTAGATCCACACGTTCTCCAGGTTTTTATAATTTACACAAATTAACATCACATTACCCTAAACACTTGTCTGAGAACTGGAAACTGGAATTGATTGTTAATCACAATAATAATCACCATAAAACGGTGTGTTTAAAAAATCATTGGCATTGGCACCTCATCTGTGCATCAGTTCTTCCCAAGTAGTCCAGTGTCCAGTTAGTTCCAGTGTTCTTCCCGATACCAAAACCCAGCATCAATCAAACAAGTGTGAAAATGCATAATATCATCATGCACAAAACAATAAACAATTTTACTATGTTCACTGTGCACAGCGCCCGCTGTAATGCTCAAAATGTGCAGCAACAGAGTCAGCCAATCCAGACTGAATACCGATACACTCTTTGTTCACAAGTCTCTTGGTGCCCCCCAAATAATCCTAGTGCAAAGAAATCTGAGTTTTTTTGTTGTGTGTGAGTGAAATGAAATATGTATGAAATTGAAAGTGTGAGTGTGGAAGAAAGTGTAAAAGTCGGATACGTGAAATTGGGAAATGTGCACATGACATAACATGGGTGGTCCAGTTATCCAGTTCCTGTACTTTACACCTAGAATGACTGATGAATGAAGGGATGTATTAAAACAAGCTATAACAACGTTACTCGCGAAGGCTGTGTTTTGCCTGAAGATAATCCTTGTTATTTGCATGTGCTTGTCGAGAATAAATGCACACGAGCACATCAACATCATTATCTTCCCCACATCGTCCTTTTAAGTACCTATGCACGCATATTATGCATCTTGCTATTTTCCATAGCTCTACGAAGGTTCGTACGTATGACGTGGCATGATGTGAAAAATGGACTATGCACATATACTTTGAACTTGTGTTTTGCATTTCAAAATCTTTTTACCTATTATCGTTAGGTTATTATAAGGTTAGATCGCTTGTATTGTGCACTTTTGCTAATTAATAACTCGATTTTTACTTATCCGTTATTATACGCGTCGTTTGGCTATAGAAGAACATGGAACGCTGCAACAACTCAAAACTCAACAACCAAATATCAAACATCCCCAACAAACCCCCTCACATCA